>CAUYRH010093661.1:0-15186 GCA_963574655.1 Perodicticus potto
CTTTCCTTCAAAATTGGCTTTGCTGGAACTTTTTATGAGAAATCTCAGGCTGGACTTTCTTGAAAGCCTTTCATAAGCCCAGGTTTCATCTGTGCCATTAGATACCTCTATGCATTGGGTAAATTCCTCTTCTCTTGAGGTCCCAAGCACATTTCAATTCCTGGACCCGTCAGCAAGCAAACTTTGTTACTTACCACAGATCAGGAAATGTTACTGATGGGTATCTGGCCAGTTTTCCAAAGGGCTTTCTTATTGGCCTTATAAAGTCAACCTTAATTCCTTAATGCAGTCTGGACGCCTCTGGAAATGCTATTTCAGCCAAAGCCTTGGTAAAATAACCAGTGCCTTCATCATGTCCTATAGAACAAAATAAATTTTTATTGAACTTATGTAAATAACTGTATTGTCAGAAATTAAGAATACTTACAAATGGCTTTCTAATTCTGGAGAAATCAAGGAGAGAGGAAAAAATACATGTTTCAAATTCTGCTCATAAGTATATACATTGCTTGAAAAGCTACAAATAGCTCAAAAGACAGAAAATTATTTTCTTGACTTCTGAAAACCAGAACATAAAAAGAATTAACAATATTTTGAACAAAAAGTCATAACAAACTAGCCCAGTTCCACATAACTGATTTCTGTTCTGTTCAAAGTTAGGTTAGCAATACTCATAGACATGTTAACTTTCCAGTGAAAGTTCTAAAAATCTGATTTTAGTCTGAAGGTATTCAATTTCCAAAGACATCAGGAATTTGAATTCAAGAGAATTCGTCAGCCTCTCTTAATATTTCTTTTTCATTTTTGGTTAAACTTTGGACTCAGCCAGTTACATAAAAAAACACTTTCTTTTTTAGATGAATTAAAATTATTACCAACAACATATGTTAGGATGGACCAATGTCTTATACATTAGGACAGACCAATGCTTTACAGGTGAGGACAGACCAATGCTTTATAATATTAGAACATATATATATATTCAAACTCATACAAAATTAATCACCATTTGATATTTGACAATGTTTCCTATACATTTTTAATAAGTCGAATAAGTTTAATTTGTTTTCCTATGATTTTCAGTGGTCTTAATATTTCAAGAAGACCAAATTTAGAATTGTGCCTTTTTTGTTTTTTTTTCTGTTGGCCGGGCGGAATTTGAACCTGCCAACCTCAGTGCATGTGGCCAGCACTGCAACCACTGCACTACAGGCACCAAGCCCCAAATTTAGAGTTTTGATTTTGGAAGGTTTGTCAAATATTAAAGGCCTAAAACATTGGTTCAAATAAGATTACAAGCCAAAAGATTTTAAAGGAAATACATAGTCAACTGGATCACATGTAAATTCTTTCATAAATTCCCTTTTATGACCTGCACAGACAATCTACTAAGGTTCTAAACTTTCTTTAAATTTTGTCTTGCCTTTCACTTTCTTATACCACCATTCTGTTTCAGGACAAAATTTATCACACAAGATTCTTTCTTTACACAATGCCATTCTCCTTTCTGTCTAATTTCTCTTACTCTCAAAAATTCATTTCCCACAAAACAGGATCCCAGTTTACTATGAAGTCACCCATTCACTCAGCCAAACTGATAATTAGAAGGTTTAAAAAGGAAAGAATCTTATTCTTTGACAAAGACTCAGTTTCCCCAACAATTTAAACCAAATTATTACATTTTAAAAATGAGAGACATTTTATGAGATATAACATTGATACAGGATTTTCCCACTCAGGGCTGGACAGGGAACCCCCATTTTTCAGGCTCAGGTCTCATCTCCAGGCACAAATCCTTTGAGCCCCAGCAAGGTCATGAACAAAGCAGTCCCAAACATTTTGGATGGCTCCACTCTGACTAAGGAGCACACACCCTAATCCCCTCCCCAGACAAAAACCACAGCAAAGACCTAATAACCTTGTCCAAGGTGAGGGGCTGCATTCATTCATTTGCTAGAACACCTGTTCAGTTTGTAAGGTATTTTTCATCTACCAAGTCCTGGCCAAAATATCTCTCAGGGCCAATTATTTACTTCTAGACAAAGGACTTATGTACGAAATCTCTGACCTGGGCCTCCTCCCCACTTCCAGAGGCTGTTCACCTTGGAGACCTGTTGCTTATATGGATACAGCCTCAACCAGCACAAGATCACACTCTCTCCCCCAGATTTTCAAGGGCCCTCCAGAGCTCACCGGACTGCCTGAATTGCAACACTTTCCAAGGCATGGCCCCTCTGCCAATAGTTCCGGCACTCTTCACTCCCTCTGCATGCCCCTCAGTCCAACAAAATGCCATTTTATCACTGATCTGTGGCCTGCGGGCTCAATTCTCAAATTCCTGAGACCAAAGACTCACTGAAGAAATTCCAGTAACAAAATTACAATATCTTTTCTAATGTCTTTTCATCTTCCCTCAAGATCCACATTGCCATGTGGCCTCAGCCATAGACAGAAAGCAGAAAGCCTAGAACTTCCAGTTTCTCTCAGAATAGCCATGGGGCAAAGTTGGAGCAGGGAAAAAGGGCACACTCATACATTCATTTCACCCCATGAATGGGGGGGGCAAAACCCCACCTATTATTACCCATCTTAGTCATTCTTCAAGCACTCACATGCATACAATTCCAACCCATTTCTTAACCTGGGCAGCCTCGATTTCCCACTCGAGTTGTCACATAGCCATAGGAGGCAAACCAACACTCCCCTAGGCCCTGTGAAGAGAGGTCCAACTCTACCCGCAGAGTTGTCTCAGTCACACCACATCTACACACTCTCACACACCTCTCAATAGACTTTCCAATGGTTTAATGCCCAAGGAGTTGATCAAGCTCCTTCTGCCACCAAAACTGTAGTGGGACCCCAAGATCGATCATACCTTGCTTGCCTCAGACTTCTCCCTGTGTAGGTACCTGTTCCTGCATGCCAGTTCCTCCCGAAACTCCTTGAAGATCCTCCAAGGGGGTCCTTTCTCTGCCCAGCCGAGTTGTCTACCCAGGGAGGCCAAATTGCCTCCTTGGTGCCTCAGTGGTTCACATCACCCAGGCCTATCAGCAGCCCCCACGTGGGTGTCCAGAGGATTGCGGCAACTACCAGGTGCATGTTCTCTCCAAGGGTGATCTCACTTCCCAGTCAGGGAACCAAAAATGTTGCAGGAAGACGAGGCCCAATGGAGAGAAAGAGCACCCAAACACCACATTTAGAAGAGGAAGGGCTTTATTCACCAGCCGGGAGCTTACGGCATAGAAGAATTCCAAATGGCCGCCCTACCCATCTGGCTTGATCTTTCCCTTTTTATCGACAGTCAAAAAGTTCCACCCTCCAGGTACCCTTCTCATTGGTCAGTTTGAATCAAGTGGGAGATGCTATTCCAGCCCCTACAGAACTACAGTATTTCACAGAACTAGGAAATTTCCAAGTTCCAGGAAGTTAAGTTTACAAATTCCTAAGGGCTGACTCACCATGGAGAGGACCCTGCAAGTGTATCCTTGTGCTCTCCTTGAGAAGACCTGTTCTCCCAGACCTCACCCTTCTTGGGTATCCTCTCTCATGATGATAGGCATTTTTTTTTCTGACTTTGAAAATATCATTTCTAATATTTTGCCATGAAATACAGTATTTGCTGTACATTTTTATAGCTATGTTTTATAGAGGTAATTGCTGTAATATGTAATCAGATGTACTCTTATACATAAAACTTGATATGATTCTGCTTTAATGTAACTTCTGAGCAAGTTTGATGTAACGTCTGAGCTCATACTAAACTTCCACTACCTGAATATAAGTTAGAAACTAAAACACTATTTTGGAGCAGTGTGCCAAACTCTCACAGACTCCTCCCAGGCCATAGTCGTTAATCTATAGTCCTCAGTAAAACTTCTGAATAAAACCATCTTTAATTCTTTAAAAGCTTGGGGTTTTTTTCTAGTGGACAATGCTGAGTTACCCTTTAGTTGAAGCAGCTCAGGAAATTTCATTCCAAAATATGACTCCTTGGTAAGAGTTTTTAGAATTCCAGGCCTTTCCAGATCAAAAAAGCACTGGGAGGGGTTTTCCCTCTATTTGCATAAACCAGACTGACAGATCAAAAGATCCAAGAGGGCAACTGACTACCCCGCCTCTCCCTGTTATCTTGCTATATTGCAGGAAGGAGCATCAAGAATAGAACCACACCTGGCCCAAATCATTTAAATGTAATACCAGCCCCTCCAGTTAATTTAATATACAAAGAGGATCATTTATAAGTCCATTTGTCTCCCCCATCCATTTGTCCTCCTAAGCACCATTTGTCACCCCTGAACAGATTTACCTGTACTCCTCATTTCCCCTCCCCTCCATAAAAACATCGAACTTTTTGGGGGTATTGAGTAATCACTCTGTGATATCCCCATGCACATAGTAAATAAACCTTTCTCTTATTAATCTGCTTTAATTGTGAGTTGGTCTTTGAGGGAACTTTCAAGGGAAAGGATAAGTTTCCCCTCACCCCTACGTAGTCCAGTCTATCTTAGATGAAGATCCAGGACCCTCCTCCATCCTCTGGCCTCTTCTTTTTCCTTTTCCCTCAGGGACCCTGCTTTTTTTTCTCTCTCATGCTTTTTCTCTCCTCCAAGAAGGCTGCGCTCAGATTTCCGAAGTCCCTTATGTTCCTGGAGCAGCAGTGGCTGTTGGAGTAGAGCTTTTGCAGCTCAAAAGGAGTTTTCACTCCTTTAGATCCAGAGAAATGAAACTTCTATGAGACAAAGCTTTCCTCTGCAGGTACTGACTACCACTTCTCTTAGCAGTCTTTGGTGCAAAGTCTCACCAAGGATTTCTTTCCTTTTGAGGGGCAGTGTGAGTGGGGAGGAGTGAAAAGAAACTGATAATACAAAAGATAGAGTTAGGAGGAAAGAAAGTTAAATCTAGCCACTCATTTAAAAAATTTTAACATTTGGATCTAATTTTACACTCTATCATTAACCTCTATTTCTGTTCATAGAAAATTTTAAAAACATTTAATTGTTTTTTAATCTAAAGGGCTACTTTTCCATTAAAATGAGTGTCTAGAATTGCTTTTATTTTTCTGTACATCATTTGCTATTTTCTACAGCGTTTTTATCACTATTTTAATTGTACTGCATTAAATCTATGTCTAAGCTTGGAAGGATATTGTGTTCCTTACTCTGTTAATTGTTTTCAAACCGGAAAGTGACACATTGCTGCTACTTCTTAACTCTACCTTTACAGAATGTTGTTTTATTAGACCCAGTTGGGACCCTGTTAGGCTAACTGTATAAATACCTGAGCAGCTTAGCATGGTTAACCTACAGGATTGGTCAAAAGAAATTTGGTAATAAGCTAAGGAAAAACACCAGAAAAATAAACTAATGAAAAGTTTTGAAAGCTTCAAAGCAGTTTGAATAATGATGCTAATAATCCTAATTAGCTTAATAGAATTTAAAATCCCCATACCCTCAGGTCATACCTTTCTGTTGATAGAGTGACTAGGGTGTCACAGGCTCCATTAGGACCCCTTCCCTGATGCCCTGGTGTTTCATTCCACTGTATAACCTATTCCATTCAGCTTAACACCATCTCTCTTCTGGGATAAATGATTTTGTGGTACTAACCTTCCTAGATGAGGGTTGCCAGATAAAATATAGGGCATTTAAACTTGAATTTCAGATAAACAATAAATACTTTGTTTTAGTAGAAGTATTCTCAAGTACTATATATTTAAATTCTATCTGAACTTCAAATTTCACTGTAGACATAGCTCTATCTATCTATCTTTCTATCTAGTATTTTTCCTAAACCTGCCAACCCTACCCTGGGTATTATGATTCAGTTGTATTTTCCGGTCTGTGGGATGGACCTAGTTCACAATTAATGTGCTGGTTAGTAAAGATGAATGTTGTGAGATGGGTCAAGTAATAAAAATTGCTTCTTTGGAGGAATCAGTGTACTTTAGTCCACAACTTCCAGATATAATTAATCAGGCAGAGACACTAGTCCTTGCTGTCGATATGAGCCAATGGCACAAACCTATTGAACTGATTGCTCCCGGGCTGTACTAAGAAGCCTGGTTCCCAGTAGAATGGCTGCCTAGGAATCCATTCCTTCCCTAGTTCCTTTTCACCTGTGACCTCTTGGTTTGTTTGAGATCTTAGATACTGACTGACTCAGCTTGCTTATGGAAATTTGCTCCCTATGTGTTCCCAGCCAGGTTCTCTGACTCCTTAGAAGCAGGCTACAGCTTGTCGGTGGCTTCCTGCCATCCTTCCCCACTAGCCTTGTTCATCATTTGCCTCATGTGATCTTTAAAACTCTATCTCTCCCCACAAATTTCTGAGAAAGAGATAAGAAGCTCCTGATGCTAGGTTAACTTCCCTGGTGCCCACAGCTGGGTCTCAGACTCTTCCTGTTGAACATGACAGCCTGACAATTGAGTTCACGAACTCATCCTAGAAAAAGTTGTACATACTTCATTGCTGAATATCATTATGGGTCACTCTTTAGTATTCCCCTTGGGAAGCTATGCACCGACACCAGGGCCTAGCCTACCCTTCAAAGCAATTTTGGAACTCTTTTTCCGAAATGACCATCAGAGCTGTCACTGTATGGCACACAAAACCACACAACAATAATAATAAATGCCACTCAGCAAAACACTGTCACACATCAATCTGAACACAGCCATGAGATGCTGATAATGCCAAAGTTATGAAACCTCATCAAGTTGTTTGTAGAATGCTGCTAATGTAAGCACACACTGGCAATCTTGTGAACTTAATTATCAAACTTGTACAACAGCTCTGATGATCATTCCAGAAAAAGGGTGGACTAGGTGCTGGCATTGGTACGTAGCTTCCCAAGAGGAATAGTTCAAAGGTAACCATGGTGGTATTCAGCAATGAGGTATTTAGCACATTTTCTATGATAAGTTTGTAAATGTAATTGTCAGACCTTGTAAACCATTTCACAGAGCAACATCAGACAAAGCTGTCCTATGACTAGGATAGATCAAGACAGAAATGAGATGGGCTGGGCGCAGTGGCTCATGCCTGTAATCCTAGCACTTTGGATAGATGAGGTGGTTGGATTGCTTGAGCTCAGAAGTTTGAGACCAGCCTGAGCAAGAGCAAGACCCTGTCTCTAAAAAACTAGCTGGGCATCATGTCAGGTGGCTATAGTTCCAGCTACTTGGGAGACTGAGGTAAGAGGATCACTTGAGCCCAAGGGTTTGAGGTTGCTGTGACCTATAGTGATGCCACAGGGCGTCATAGGGAGACTCTGTCTCCAAAAAAAAAAGACGGAAATGAGACTATTTCACAATCATGTCTGAACACTGACAAAACTTAAACATTGCCCTAAGCACAAAAATGACCAACAAACACACCCCTTTCCTGGCTCATCTGCATGACTGCTGCAGTCTTACCAATGATAGCTTTAACTTTGTCTTCCCTCCAGAATCTAGATGTTTAAGATAGGTACCCAGTCATAGAATTACCCCTATTTCCTTTTAATTACCATTGATTTTAAGTTCAACCTTTCTCTCTCTTTCCCTCCATTCCCTCTACTTTTTTTTTTTTTTTAGCTAAACCAGTTTACTTAAGAGTTGATGTCTACACATCATGTAAACTACACTATTTACAAATTTTTTAAAGAGGAATTTAAACTCCCAAGTGATATCACCTCTTCTTTGTTATTTCTTTCTATCACATGTGATCTTCAGGATGATAAAGAGATTGAGGCCCTATTCACAATTAGCTGCAGCTGTCAGGGATGATTAGCCATCTTCCTGATCCCCAAGGACTGATGTGAAACAGAACAACCATGTGGGGAGGCTGGTGGTTCTCCTTATTCAGAGGTTATCATTCATCCTGGTTCAGAAGAGAAAAATAGCATGGTTTTGTACTAAATTATGGAATGAAAGATGGGATACATTTTGTGGCTTTGCTGAGGTCAGTTTTCTAGCAAGACTTATTTTATCTTGAGTGTTTCCAGAACATTTAGACACCAATTCTCAAATATCAAATTCTAAACTCAAAAGTCTTAAACTAAGGGATTTTTGAAGCAGTCATTCTTCATGATCATCTGTGTCTTTCTTTCTCTCTACAAGCATGCATAATTGGGAGTTAACTATAGAGCTAGTGTTTAGGAAATTAATCCCACATGATTCTCAGGTTAAAGGTGAGAAAAAAAGGAGAAAGGGCAGTTCCTGTACCTTGATGAAACACTTTATTCCATCCGCAGAGTGGCTGAGTGCACATTTGTGTCTTATGTGGGAACAGTGGGCTAATATAATAAGAGCATCATGTGCAGAAAGTGTTAGACCAAGGGCCAGTTATTTTATTCAGCTGATGCAATCCTGGAATTTTCTGAATTGAAATACAATTTAGAGCCAGAAGGGAGAGGCCCTGGGATGTTTGATAAGCTAATTCAAACGCCATCATCCATTCCCTCTTCACCACTACCACCCATACTTTTTAAAAAGCATTTATCTATTTCCTTCTATCCTTAGGTGTGAGGTAATAATAATGATTACTAACAGTTACATGGTGCCAACACTCATCCAAGAGTTTTGTTCTTTTGATCTTTACAACCATCTTAGGAGGTTCACTGCCCAGTTTTGAGGTAAGGGAACTGAGATGCAAAAATCCCTCCCGATTGTTTAGGTTATACTGGAGAAACTGTAAGACTCTTCTCTTTGAAATTTATACCGAAGGATTTTCACCTTTAGGGGTCAAATAACGTCCAACTCCTCCAGGGAGTCCCACTCTTAGAAAGATTGTGCCCACTGTTGTTACCTGACAAGGAGGGTCCGGCCATTTGTCACTGTCAGCCAATATGCAGAGATGGGGATTAGGTCCACTAAACTTTATTTTCAGAAGGCTAGTCATTCTGGAGAACAGTGAGAGTAGCCTCTCAATTCTGTTCTGCCTTAGTTACAATTCTAATTACTTTTATAATGGGAATACCAGGGAACAAACCTAGAAAACTTCAACTTTATCTGACAGACAACAACATCAAAGTAGTCTTTGCTCTAACAATGCAAAATGTTTAAGCAACATAAAGGTAATTTTCACTTGAACAAAATATCGAAGAGAAGCATCAAAGAAAATATAGCGCTATCAAAGTAACCTTTGCTTTACCAATATCACAACACCTATTGTCTATGTGTGACTACTTCCTCAAGTCTCCTGAGACAAACATCGTCACAATCATGGTGAAAACTTAACTAGATAATCATGAGGGGTGTGTGGGAATGAAGACGAGCGAATCAGACTAGGTCAGCTGTGCTGCTTCACCTTAGCTTCTCAGACTCCACCTTGTAGGTCCCTTTTCTGGCTTCACTGTGAAGAGAGAAAACGTTCACACCTTCAATAGTCTGGTCATCTATTTTTAACCTCCAAATTGGAGCTTTCTTTTAATTACACTTAGAAGTTTCTTTTTCTACTGTTGTTTCAGATTGCTTTTAGTATTTTAAGATTGTGTTTAGATTGTGTTTATTGTTTTACCAGAAAAGGGTTACTATTGACAATTTCTCCACTCCTGCTTTGTAAGATTCAAAGAATGAGATAAGATTTAAAGATTTGTTTACTAAGTGTTTTAAGATTACTTTCAGATAAAAGCAAATGGTCAAGTCTTAATTATCTTTTGCACTCCATTACTTTGTTCTGGATTTAATAGCAATACTTATAAAGATAAGAGATCAGAAAACAAAACCAGCAAGGAATATGTTGGTTTGATAATTATCTTCATCTTCCACACAAAAAAATGACTATGTCCTTTATCTTTTCTCATCAAATAGGAATGAACTATTGTACTCATGCAAGATGGAAGAGTACCTGTAAAGGGGGATACTAATGGGAATTAGCTTATTTGCCCACAAAACCCTGGAAATCCTCATAAATCTGAGATGCTAGGAATCTCAGAAGGCAGAGGTAAGGGACATGTGCGTGTATGTGTATATGTGTGTATATGTGTGTGTGTGTGTGTCTGTGGTGGGGGAAGGCATGGATAAGGAACAAAGGCAGAGGGATTGTTTGCAAATCTGTATAAGCAACAGGCACATTTCCAGGTTGCCATGAACACTACAAGTCATCAGGCCCCCACCTCTTCCCAACACTAGTAGCAGAGGGGATGCTTTGGAGAAACTGAACCAACAATTGAAGAGGATGAGGATGAGATGACAGATTTAAACCAACGTAAGTGATATTCTGCATACAGAAAGCTAAACCCTCTTTCTTTTCTCCTACTGAGTTTTAGAATAATAATAACTAATCTAATAACATAAGCAGGAGACAAAGAGATGAACAACATCAAAGAAAAAAATAGTATCTCTACAGAGATACTGACCTCTGGGGTTATAGGAATAAGAAAAAGCCAGCCACCTGATTGCCCTATTGCAACAAGCACTATTCATTCACACCACCTGAGTTAGATGTCATATATACATATATACATATTTATACACACATGCATGTGCACACGTATATATACACACACATATATAAAATATATGTATGGTCACAGTAATGAAAAACACTGAAGATGGATTTGACCAAAATTCATGACGAAACTGTTTTGGAGGCTGGTTCACGGTGGCTCACGCCTATAATCCTAGCATTCTGGGAGGCCAAAGTGGATGGATTGCCCTGAGCTCACAAGTGGGAGACCAGCCTGAGCAAGGGTGAGACCTCATCTCTAAAAATAGCCAAGTGTTGTGATGGGCGCCTATATTCCCAGCTTCTTGGGAGGCTGAGGCAAAAGAACCACTTGAGCCCAAGAGTTTGAGGGTGCTGTGAGCTGTGATGCCACGGTACTCAACCGAGGGTGATATAGTGAGACTCTGTCTCAAAAAATAAAATAAAATAAAAAGATAAAAGGAACTGTATTGGAAGGATGGATTAGGAGAAATTGAGAGATTATAAATCCTCTTCTACTTAGATTATTTTAGATAATCTCTAAAATTGATGGATAAATAACAAAGTCTACATATTATTTATAAATATGAATGTAAGTGCTAGAGGAAACACGAAAGGATTGAAAGTAGTTATCTAAGGAGCAGAACAAGAAGATAGATAGGGCAGGGGATTGGCTGTGTTTTTTTACATCCTTTTAAGGATTATATGAGTTTTTTCAAATTATGGACTAGTATTATTTTGATGAAAGTGATATAATAGATAATTAGTAGTAAATTAGATTATTTATCTTCAATGAATAATTTAAAGAGTATACCCTTATTTGAATTAAACATGTTATAGATAAAATAAATCAGTTACCTTCCAAAAAGAACTAAATTATCCTCTTTAAGGATGCTTCCCATACAGAAGGTAAATCTTTAATGGACAACAAAGGAATTTCCAGGAAGGAAATTCCATGAAGACATTAGAACCCACCAGAGAAGGGAAGTGAGAAGGCTATCTCTTTAGATAGATCACCCTCTAAATTAGCCCGGATATCTTTGCCATAATGGCTATTATCTTCCTAGAAGTTGAAAAGCAAGTACTTTATTATTTAACAATGTTGTTGAGCTGAGGAGATTATTTGGAAAACTGTGAAATACCTCAAAACCAAAGAAAATTATAAGCCTTTGAGTAATACATCATTTCCTTATTAATTATACAGGGTGAAAAAAATTAAAAGTCTTTTAAAAACACACTATCTCTTTATCAGTATCAGGTCATTTCCAAGGCAGAAATCCAACCAGCTACAGACACTAAATAGAAAAAGTCTTCTGGGTCAGGAGACATAGGTCAGGGCTCAATTATCTGATTATTCAGTACAAAGAGTTATATGGATTATTTAAAGACTTGTTTGAGGAAAAACTGATGGTTCTTTATAGAACCTCCTTCTCAAGGAATAACTAAATGTTATGACCAAAATGGAGATCTGAAAAAATAAGCTGCTGAGTAAAGAAGGTCTTAAGTTTATTCCACTTCTGCATAAATTTACCAAAACAGGTTTTAGTTCAATGACTAGTCTATTCATGTCTTTCCCTATAAAAGTGATCTCCCAGTTTAAGTAGGGATTCTTTCCAAAGAGAAACAGACTTTAAAGAGATTTTAAATCACTCAGAAGAAATAACCAAATGTCATGAGGAAATCTAAAGTCCAGATCTAACGTCCATTTTTCCACAGTGGCTTTGCAAGACATGACAGTAGGGAAGTAGGTTATCAAATGTTTCAAAAGTCATATAAAGGGCAAAAATAAAACTATGCCAACAATTATTTCAAAACAAAATAATATTTCAGCTTATTTCTACAGATGTTTTGGGATTGAGATTGCAATCTTGCAATTTTTTTGATCTCCTAAAATTTTTATTTTATTTTATTTTTTTTGAGACAGAGTCTCTCAATTGTCACCCTTGGTAGAGTCCTGTGGTGTCATAGCTCACAGCAACCTCGAATTCTTGGGCTGAAACAATACTCTTGCCTCAGCCTCCCAAGTAGCTGGGACTATAGGCTCCCGCCACAACATCTGGCTATTTTTAGAGAGAGGATCTTGGTCTGATTCAGGCTGGTCTCCCACTTGTGAGCTCAGGGCAATCCATCCACCTCTGCCTCCCAGAGTGCTAGGATTACAGGCATGAGTCACCGCACTTGGTTTGTCTCCTAAAATTATACTGCAGTTGTTTACACACTGGATAATGGCATTCACTGGTGAGTGAGGGCAGATACTGCCTACAAAGAAATAATTTAATTGAAAGGCTTGTTTTAGTCCATTTTCTATTGCTATAACAGAAAACCAGAGATTGGGTAATTTATAATATGTAGAAATTTATAGACATATCTTGGAGATACTGCAGGTTCAGTTCCAGACCACCACAGGAAAGTGAATATGGTGATAAAGTGAATCACACACTAACTGCTTGGTTTTCTAATGCTTATAAAAGTTATGTTTAACACTGTAGTCTATTAAATATGCAATAGCATTATGTCTAAAAAATAATGTATACACTTTAATTTTAGAATATTGCTAAAACATGTCAATGCTCATGTAAGCCTTTAGTGGGACATAATTATTTTTCTAGTGGAGGGTTTTCCCCCATGTTGATGGCTGCTGACTGATGGGGTGGTGGTTGCTGAAGGTTAGAGTGGCCGTGACAATTTCTCAAAGTAAGACAACAACGAAGTTTACTGCCTCAATTGACTATTTTTTTTCCAATGGGAAGATTTCTCTGTAGTGTGCAATTCTGTTTAATAGCATCTTACTCACAGTAGAAATTTCAAAATTTGAGTCAATCCTCTCAAACCCTGCCACAGCTTTATTGACTACATTTATGTAATATTCTAAATCCTTTGTTGTCATTTTAACAGTGTGAACAGCATCTTCACCAGGAGAATTCATCTCGAGAAGCCACTTTCTTTGCTCATGCATAAGAATCAACCCTCATCCATTTGAGTTTTATCATGAGATTGTGGCAATTCAGTCATATTTTCAGGCTCCACTTCCAATTAAAGTTCTCTTGCTATTTCTACCACATTTGAAATAACTTCCTCCACTGAAATCTTGAACCCCTCAAATTCATCTATGAAAGCTGGAATCAACTTCTTCTAAAATACTGTTCTTGTTGATATTTTGACCTCCTCTGGCAATACATTAATGTTCTTAATAACATCTAGAATGATGTGTCCTTTAAAACCCTGTGATTCTATGTCAGACTCTTCTGAATTTCCTGTTCCACTACAATGTTGGAAAACATCTAACACACTTTTTTTTTTTTTTTTGTGCCTCTCATTCCATGATAAGAAGTTGGTGACAATGCTAAGTACATTCCTTGGCCCTCAAACACAGTTGATCACTGACTGGTTATAGGAAGAAACAGCCTGTTCAGCTTGAAAAACTGACAGTTATTTTAGAATACTCAAGGTTTATGGGAGGAGTAGACAGAGCTGATCAGTACTCTGGATATTACAGATTTACAAGGAGGTTCTACAAATAGTAGAAAAAATTATTCTTCTGGCTGATGGAAGTTGCATTTGTGAATAGTTACATCCTTTACTCATTAGATAAGAAGGAGAGTGGAGAAAAAGTACAGACACACCTTTCTAACAGGAGAAATCTCATCACTTAGGCAGAAATTCAAGAAAGAGAAGAAGAGCATCATATTCTGACACTGCGGAAAGGCTCAACAGGAAGATGCATTTTATAAAGCACAATAAAAAAAAAAATCAACAAAGGATTGCCTGGTTTTCCACAGAAGAAACGAGAAAGGTAGAAGGAGAAAAACCATTTTCTCTTGTGAGACATGCAAGAGGAAGCTTGGACTTCATCTTGGAGATTGTTTCAAGAAATATCACACTCAAAAAAATTATAAACAAAAATAAGCAAAATACTTTATTTTATGTGACCTAAAATAGGTAATAAAATCATCAGGTGAGTTCATATTTATTTTTTCTCTTTTAAAACTGTAGGATAATTGCAAGTAATTCACCAATCTCTTTCCCATCTAAAATAAATGAGAGATGGAGAGTATGTCAGTAGCAGAAAAATTGGATTGGAAAGGGATTTATTTATTATTTATTTACTTTATTGTTGGGGATTCATTGAGGACACAAGAAACCAGGTTACACTGATTGCATTTGTTAGGTAAAGTCCCTCTTACAATCGTGTCTTGCCCCCAAAAGTTGTGTCACACACCAAGACCCCACCTTCCCGTTCCCTCTGTCCCTCTCTCTGCTCTTCCTTTTCCCCACCCCCCTCCATCCTTCTCTCTCTCTCTGCTTTCCCCTTCCCCCACCCCCCATGGAAAGGGATTTATTTTTTATTTTTTATTTTTTTTGAGACAGAGTCTCACTATTTTGCCCTTGGTAGAGTGCCATGGCGTCTCAGCTCACAGCAACCTCAAACTCATGGGTTAAGCAATTCTCTTGCCTCAGCCTCCCAAGTAGCTGGGACTACTGGTGCCTGCTACAATGCCTGGCTATTTTTTTTTTTTTGTTTCCAGACTTTTGCATTTATTAATTTTTTTAATTAAATCATAGCTGGTACATTAGTGCAATCAAGGGGTACAATGTGCTGGTTTCATGTACAATCTGAAATATTTTCACCAAACTGTTTAACATAGCCTTCATGGCATTTTCTTAGTTATTGTATGAAGACATTTGTATTCTGCATTTAGTAAGTTTCACCTGTACCCTTCTAAGATGCACCGTAGGTATGGCCCCACCAATTACCTGGCTATTTTTTGTTGCAGTTGTC
>CAUYRH010093662.1:0-47598 GCA_963574655.1 Perodicticus potto
TTGGAGGTCCCCCTCCTTGCCTGTCATCCAGCCCGCTGGTTCTTCAGCTGGCTGCCCCATGCCCTAAATTATCATCTTTAAAATGATTCATTCTGTATTTATTCTGGATATATTTTTAATCCACCCCTTTTGTTAGGACCTGTGTACATAAATAAGCCAAGGATGCAATAGACGCATGGTAGAAGTTAATGTCTTGATTCAGAAAAGAATGCACTGTCGGCTCTATGCCTACCCAGGAATTTCATCAATCTAAGAAAACAACAGCCTAAAAGTACAAATATATCCCACATTCTGAATTATGGAGCTCTCCTGTTTGTCTCAGAAATATATTCCTTTTTTCACTCTGCCTAGGGGTGATTCTGGTTCTAGCTTCCCCCACTCCTCTTGGTCACCTATCCTTGGCAATTCTTCCTGGACTCTCAGTGAGCAGGCCCTGGCCATCCTCAGTTGGCTTCTTTCTCCTCATTTGGACTTAAGTCCTGATCGGCCCTCTGATTTCTGCAACTTATTTTCCCCATAGACACAGTGCTGAATTCCTCTCAGCTCTATTGATGTTAAGTCAGCTTTGGTAAAAGAGGCTTTACCTAAGAACTGGTTAACTGAACTGTCACAGCACCAAACTGGCAACATCTTCCTATAGGAAAAGTATGGAATTTAGAGCTGTAAGTCCTGTTTTTTTTTTTTTTTTACTTTCTGATCTTGACACTTGAGCAGGTTGCTTAAACCATGAGACTCAGTTTTCTCATCTGCAAAATAAAGATCCTAATAATATTTGTCACACCTATCCATTAGGATTATTGTCAGAAACAAATGAGATATATGAGGATAATTTGACACTACAAAAGAAGACACATGTGTTCATCATTATCACCCGTTCTCAATAATTTTTCCTAATTGCCAAAGGGACTGTCCTTGTGTTCAAAAATCTGTCCAATAATTCTTCATCTCAGCCTCTTTGCCAAAGAGCCTCACCATTGCTCTGGTGACTGTGTTTTGGAGGAATGCCCTGCTTCTCTGGTGCAGCCACTACTCTGGAAGTCATTCTGGGATGCGGGAATGGGGATGCAAATACTATCACAGCCCCAAACAAATACTGCTCATGATCCTCATCTCTCCCAGTTCTCTCCAGAAGACCCACATTTGTGTCCTGAAATTCTTTCATGAAGCTCTGCACCCTCTCCATCCCTTTTCTCAGACTGTTTTCTAATTCTTCCAACACTTAGGAGGAGAAATTGGTAATGGAATTCCCATTTCAGGACCCACACAGGGTCACTTGTAAGAGTGGATAAGACTACTTTGTATTAAAAGATATGTAAAGGACTTTATTCTTTTCTCTTTCTCTCTTTTTCTTTTTTGCAGTTTTGGCTGGGGCTCGGTTTGAACCCGCCACCTCTGGCATATGGGACTGGCACCCTACTCTTTTGAGCCACAGGTGCTACCCAGCTTTATTCTTTAATTTTCTTCCTTGTACATCTCATTTTAAACATGCCTAGTTTCCTCATCTATGGCTGATATCATGGGGCCAGCTTAAGAGTGGTCAGATTTCAAGATTTGGATTTCAACTCAGGGCATGATAGAGCCTCTCATGGGCTTTTAGGGCAAGCTATCATAGTTCAAACCAGCTTTACTAGGACTGAGATAAAATTAGATAAGAAATCATGAAACTTGTGACTCTATTTCTTCTGTGGATAGTTCCCTCCGGGCTCTCATAGAGGAGGAGCAACTCAGATATTCTTGTGCCTTTCATAGCACACATAGTTTATACTTATGCACTTACATAAATAAATGTCTAGAGTGATCACTGGCCCACTGGTTTCTGCAAATAGCTAGTTTCTGTATTCCAGGTTAAGCTCAACTGGAACACCATGTTATAAACTGTAATTCAAATTTTCTACAATTTTTGAACTAACTGCTTTCTTCAGAAAAGGAAAAATGAAGATTATAAAAAAAGAGACCATGATATCTTTGCCAGATAAAACATAATTTGCTTTATTTTTCCCCTTTGCACCATTAAGAGATTTATTGTCTTCTATTTATTTTCAGTACTTCTCTTCATTTCTGGGAAGTCTGACCTGTGTAAATCATTGTTGCATCTGAACAGAGTTTTGCAGACAGATTCCGGTAATGGGTGCTCCTTGGCATTTCATGATGGCCCTTTACGGCACAGAGAAGGGCAATGGTTGTTACAAGTCTCCTGAGAAGCAAACATGATTGGCCCCTGGGGGCCTAGTGCCATCGCAAATTTTAAATTTTTTTAAAATTTAAAGAAAATTGCAGAAAATTTGCCTTCCTCATCACAGTATATTTGTTTCCTTATGTATAACAGCGTCTTAATGCTTTATTGACATTTTAGGCAGGTGTACCATTTTTATTTACTCTGACACACTTGTGCTGACTATTGTTTAATGTGCATGGGCAGAGGCACCCCCAGTTTGAGATACACATGGCTTAGAGGCAAGGAAACTGGATTTGAATCTCGATTCTGCCACTTTTAGTCACCTGAACCTAGAAAACCATCATTCGTCCTCTTACAGTATAAATCCTCATCTATAAAATGAGCTGTTGTGATGATTGAATCTATAATTGAGGGTTCTTTTTTGTTGAGTAATTCTTCAATGTTAAGAGGGAAGGCTTAATTAGAACCAATGGGGAAGTCCGAAGCCCAGACCATTTGAAAGATAATTAAGGGTGGGTGTTTTCATGGAACTTAACCTGTTGTTATTTTACAGTAGCTCTACTTTATCTTTTTTTTTTTTAATGCATGTATTTTATTATTCTTCATTACATTATTCCCCACCCCCACCCCTCCATGGTAAGACAGCTCTACTTTATCTTATTAGTTCCTTGAGGATTTTGATAGTGCTTTTTCTCTAAAGAGTACTAATGTTAGGATCAGTCATTCTTTTAGGAAACTTTTGAGGCAACTTACAGCCCCATGCTCTCAAACTTACCACTAGTGAACCCAATTCAACAAATTCTTATCAAGGAAGTTTTCTATATCCATCATTACCAAGCCCTCTGTATCATATGAAAAAACTGTGAGGTATGGTCCATGCACTCAAGGACCTGAGGTCTTATTGGAGGAAAGCCACAAAGTAGTTGTAAGCTTTATTCAGTAATAACACACCTTTTGGGAGCAAGACACGATTGTAAGAGGGTCTTTACCTAACAAATGCAATCAGTGTAACCCGGTTTCTTGTACCCTCAATGAGTCCCCAACAATAAATTAAAAAAAAAAAAGAATGCATAAGGATATAATATATGTAAGCATATAATAGTACACATGTATTAAGGAGCTACTGAATAATTAGTGTGTTATTAGCATATTTTTTGTAACTTTCAAAGCAACTCAGAAAGATGAAAACTGTTATTTCTCTTTTGCTGACATGGAAATCAGGGCTTTAGCTCAAGACTGTGCAACCAGTGGTCAAACAGAGAAATAGATTTAACAGAATTACATGTCGGTAGCCACCATGTCATACTGCACTGGGTTGTTCTGTGTCAATGGACTTTTCCTACACTGATTGGTGAACTGGAGTATTTTGAGCCAAATAGAGGTAAGAATAGGAACCTCTCCATTTCCAGAAGCAAAGCTGATACGAGATTTACTCAGTACTTGATGAATTGGTGAAAGAGGTTAACTTATGTTAAAAAAAATCACAACTCAACACCATGGCTTACATGGGTCTTTGCATCCCCTTCCCTCCTGTAGCATAGGGTCTGGTGCTCAGCCAGAGACACAGACACTATTAATGCTCACTAATGGCCACATGCTATTTCCCTAGTCCCCTCTGCAGATAGATCAATCACCTGACTATTCAGGCTGATGGGATGACTGAGATGGTTAAAAATCCGAAGTGTGTAAGCCAGACAATTCCAGAATGACTCCAGAACTGGAAGATGGTAAAGACACAGAAAGGAAAATATTTGGATTTCTGAGTCACTGCTTGGTGGAGAGCTTCATGGAGACCACAGGGGCATCTACATTGGACTTGACTTAGGCAAAAAAATAAGCTTTTATTGTGTTAAGCCACTGACATTTAGATTGTTCCAGCAGTTAACCTGTCTGACCAATACAGCAGTACTGAATAAGTGGTTGGCAGAGAGAGGCATTCATGTGCTTCCCATTAAAAGAACTTGGGATATTAAAAAAGTCCTAGTGTTCAAGTTACAGATTGAGTCAATCAGAAACTCCTGGGGGCATGGTGGTATCTAGGAAAGAGTCATATTTTCTTTTTAGCTTCCTGTGTGATTCCACTGGATAGCCGCGTTTGGAACTATTGCATTGTGTATCAGTGCTAGCTTAAAGAGTGTGGTCCATGGATCTTGTTAGAAATACAAATTCTTAGATGTTTGAATTTGTGAAGACAGATTTTCTCAGAATTTGTGTTTTAGAAAATTTGCTAAGAAAGGGGATTCTCAGGTTTATTAAAGCCTGAGAAGTAATGAGCTAGAACATTCTGCTCTAGTGATTCTCAAAGCATGGCTGTCTGACTATAATCAGAGTCATCTGGAAATACTTCCTAAAAGCAGATTTCTGGGCCCAATCCCACGCCTTCTAAGTTAGAATCTCATGATTCTCACGATGGAGGTGCTTTGATATCTACATCCCTAAAGAATTTTCTAGATACTTCTTGGTTCACCAGATTTCACACTTATCAGTTACTGACACTGTTGCCCTTTCTCTAGATTTACTGCTTTCCCACGATTCCTCCTCACTAACACCAAGTCCCTCGGGGTCTATCTCTTAAGATCCAGGGATGGGAAGGGTGATGATTTTCTATTTTTAACTTTACATATGACTTCCCCATGTAGATTCTTTAAAATCAGTACTTTTAAATGTTTTATAGACCATTAAATGTGGAAGGAGCAGAGCACCTTTCCACTTAAGTGATGAGAAATAATGCTAGATACAGAGTTAAACCTGTAAATTAGGACTTCCTACAATAATATGTCAAATTTTGATTCCACTGACAATACTCTGATTTATATTTATCTTTCTAGGAACCACATCTACTGTGAAGAAAGCTGCTTATGGGAATAAGTTAGATGAAAAATAGAAAGAACTTAAAAGAGAAATGGGAAAGGGATGTACAGAAGCAAGATGATTGATAAAAGAACTATGTCACGCAAGTTCATTGGGAAGGGCCTAGTTTGGGGGTATGCTTTGGTCACACCTGTGGACTTTTCAAGTTCATAAAGACAAAGGATCTATCAGAGGACTTTGTGATCAGAGAAACAAAAATCTCAATTTTTCCCAATTTATTTTCCTTCTTGCTGTCTCATTGCTTGAAGTTAATTTATGCTCCCACAGCTGTGGGAGAGTATGTGGGCAATTGACATAGAAGAAATTGATTCTGAAAGCTACAGTCACCAGTAGACTTTATGCCTGCGATTTGTGCCCCTGCTTTATGCTGCCCTTATTCCTTCCTTCTCTTCTATCTACAGATACTTGCTGAACACCAGTTCTGAGTGGGAGAACTGGAGGTGCGAAGTGTGAACAGGAAGGTCTTTGTCCTGGTCCTAAGGAAGAATACCATTTAAAGAAATATCTGCACAGGGGTCCAGGAGGGAAGGCCTTGTACATATGAAGGTAGTGGAAGGAGCACCTGGGCTGAGAAGGGAGGTGACAGATTCACTTCTCCTTTCTCTGTGAACTTGAACCATGTGGAAATACAGAGCCAACTCACCACTTTCATTAGAATTATCTTTACTCAACTCCTTTGCAAGTTGGAATGAGGGTTTTGGGGAGGGAAGAATCCTCTATATTAGGAATTGTATGGGTACATCCAGGCAAACCTGGGAGTAGAAGAGACCACAGGTCTAGATGTTTAGTGGGACACATCCTTAGAGCTTATTCACCTGCAGACACTGAAGGAGGCCTTAGTCTGCTACACAGAGTACTAAAGGTACAGCATTTGTAGAACATCAAAGGGCTAAAATCCTGGTACACTCTTGGCCATGAGGCCTAAATTGAGAAGGTGAATCTCTGAAGGTGAGTAAACCACGACAATGAACCATACTCCGTCTGTTAAGCAAAGAGGGCAGTTAAATCACTGTCAGTGGTGGGTGGAAGGAGGCATGGGAAGGCAGCACGGCATGGCAGCTGGAAGTTTAGTGTTTGGAGTCAAGTGGACCAAAATGGGGAGTCTCACTCTACTACTTTGCCAAAGGCATGGCCTTGGGCAAAGTGCTAGATCTGTTCCAGCTCTTTCCTTCTTCCTGAAATGGTTACAAAGCATGTGTGGATACATATATACTTTATAAGGTGATTGTGAAGATTAAATAAGACAGTATCTTTAAAGAACTTTGTAGAGTCCCTGACAAAGTATGAAAAAGCAATTGTCATTATTTTTCATGGCCATTATAGTCCTTGGTGGGTAAAAATGGCTGGCAAGTGTATGGTGGGCATATATCTGG
This sequence comes from Perodicticus potto, assembly GCA_963574655.1. Lineage (NCBI taxonomy): Eukaryota > Metazoa > Chordata > Mammalia > Primates > Lorisidae > Perodicticus > Perodicticus potto. The sequence continues at coordinate 6,421 of CAUYRH010093662.1, forward strand.
GCTACTTTGCAGGTTATAAAAACAATGACCAAGGCAGAATTCTTATTTTCCATAGTGCATGGAACCATGACAAATACTTGAGGCAGAAATTTGGTTACTTTACATAGCACCCAGCCAGAGGCAGGGTGACAGTGAGGACAATTTGCTGCTGGTCCATGCCAGTGTTGTTGGGACCGCTGATTTATCTTTCTTGAGGAAGTGTTGAGAATTAGGCCATCACAGAAAGTGCTCAAGATTTGAACCTAGGTTTAAATCCCACTTTTACATTATAGTACTGTGTGACAGGTTCAAGTTACTTAACTATTTGTTAAAAGGGGGCGAGGTAGAGGCAAAATGCTTGCCTTGCCTCTGGAGTGAAGGAAATGGAGGACAGAGAGAGAGACAGAGGCTCTCAAAGTAGTACATGGTTGAAAGTCACTAAGTGGCAGTTACCACTGAACAGGTGCTTAAGCTGCCCCAGGCACCCAGATGCCCAAGCCATGGGGCGAGAAGAGAGGCAGGAGACTGCAAGGCAAGGAGGGATGACTTTATTACTTAGGAATAAATAAAAATTAGACATTACCTGTGTACTTTCAGTGCCTTGCAGGTTCTCAGTGTATGTAACACATTTCACTGTTATCTACATCTTTGAACACATGAACAGCTTGGACTCCACTCTGTGGTGTCGTCTGTACACTGCTTGCGATTCTGATTAGGCCTCCCTATGCTTGTCACTGTGTATCTAGCTTCAAAAGCTATTTTTCTTCCCAACTGCCTCCCAAGTTCAACTTCCATGTCCATTCTATCCTCTTAAGAGCACTCCACTAAAGAGCACTTTTCTTTCTTTCTCTCTCTTTTATTTTCCCCTCCTGACACCAGGCTTAACAGAATAATGCATTAGTCCTTAATATCTTCTCCTAAGGTCAGTGCTAGTTAGAGCCCTTTGATTAGCCCTGCCTCTTCTAGCACTGTACTGAGCTGGTTTGCAGCTCAGTTCTCCTGACATTTATTCCTGAGAGGGAGGAGAAAAGATAAAACTGAACAAAGCAAAACAATATCTTGGAATATTTGCGAGATCCCATTATCTAGTGGTCAGCCATTGTAATAGTTGGCATCTTCTGATTGAGCAAGTATCAATGATCAATTTCCCACAAAAACAGTTTATTTAAGAAAGGACACACATGCAGATATACATATAAATACATATAAAAACCATAAGAATATGGTTTTTTCCAGCAATAGGTCCTTGAAAGTTGTTGGTTTCACAGAATTATTGGTGCAATAAATCACAGCAGTTTGTTATAACATTAACTGCCCACCATTTAAGTTATTAATCAATACACCAGCCGTTAGTTACTGGCAACTTACAATGTTATAGGGATTATCACTAATGTTTTTTTGATTCTTTTTTTCTTTCTTTTTTTTCTCTGTTGGCTGTGTCTCAGAGAGATAGGCATCTCTAGCAGATCAGATGTGCTCTCGCATGCAAAGTGTCACTGAGATTTAATAGGCAGAGAAGATTTACTCAGAGAAAACATTTCTGTAAATCACTCAGCCAGAATGTTTTTTCCTAAATATTGGAGAAGGAAAAGCGAAATGTGAGTGTTTAATGTGGTAGCTCCACTGCATACGTACGTATGTTTTCTTCCTGAGCACCTTATTTGTACATGCCACTAAGAATGGTGAATGGACAACTATAAAACTGCCTTCTCCAAATGTCCATAGTGTAATCTGAAGGCATGCCATTTTGTGGGAAGTATTCCCTGAAGATGTGATCCTCTGAACCTTGGAAGTTTTTCTTGTTTTAGTGTTTGCTTTTTTTGTCTGTGAATATTTGCCTGTTTCTTTCCATACACTGTGGCAGGGTCTCTGTTAGAATAACATATCGTTTATGCTTAGCTGAAGGTCACAGTGACTATCAAGCTGCAAATCAACAGGACAGGCAAAGAGGCTGTGCAGCACTGCCTTCCAGAGAAGAGCGGCCAAAGCTGAAACTCCCCGTTCCATGGGCGGTGAGTGTGCGGGTCACTTCCTTTCATGAGCAAATTTTCTAAAACTTGAGGAAATGTTTAATTTGTGCACTTGCTAGTTCTGTGCTATGGCGTTCAGTCTCTACATGTGGTTGAGTAATTAGGTACTTGTTCTAAACGGAGTTTATTCCTTCTCTCCTCACCTCTTTATTCTAAACTCAATCCATGACCACGTACAGGTGCCTTTAATGAAAATTCCTTTATTGCCATATTAGTAACTGCAGTGCTATCCCTTTGAATAATAGCAAAGTACGGCAGTTGTTTAAAATGGCACACCTCCTATCTTAGTATTGATGTTCTTTTCTTCTGGTGGGATTTAGGAAATTATTGCAGTTTGTTTACTATTGTTTCTAGAAACAGCCTTATAGTGCATTTGTACACCCTCCCCCAGCAACATTTAAAATGAAGTTAGCACAAGTAACTTGTTTTGGTTTCCTAAGTTAACTTTTGCAACAAATCCTTTTTCTTTTTCATTCTTAGGCTCAGTGATCCAGGAATCTTTATTTATGTTCAGGTTCTTTGAAAGGCTCAATGAGCCAGGAATAGTTAGCTATGTTCAGGTTGTTTTAAAAATAGATGTTTTTAGCCATGATATTGAAAATATTAATCATGAATGAATGAGGAAGAAGTCTTATGAAGAATTAAATTGCTTCTAGAGAATTTTTTCTGGATTTTAAATTTGGAGATAATGTTATCAACATGTGATAGAAGTAATAATAAACAGGTATATACCAGGCACTTCTGAAACTCACAGAAACATCAAACGTAATGCTTAGAAAATCACAAGATAGCCTCAAATTGGAGGGCACAAGGAGTGGAGAAGGTGGAAGGAAATGAAAGTCAGGTCTAATGTCTTCAGTTGGGAGTCCCAATGTTAACAGGTGTAGTTTGAAGCAAATGCCCCAATTTGCTTTCCATGGGACAAAATATTGACTGAACAATTCTTCAGGTTTAAGAAAAGCATATAATTGTCTTACCACAACAAATAAGTAAGCAAGGTGATGGATGTGTTAACAGTTCAATGTAAGCATTTCACATTATTTATCAAATCAGTACACTGAACCCCATATGCATCAATGTACACAGTTATGATTTAATAGAACAAAATAAAATGTATATCAAGGATAAAAAAAAAATAAAGCAAGTGGGAGACTGTTAAGGAGATGCTAGTTCCCAAAATTGGGGTTCTCCATTTTATTAGATATACTAGTTAGGGTTCTCCAGAGAAACAGAGCCAAAAAGAGATACATATTTTTATAGAAATAGATATAGGTTTATGTGAAGAAACTTAATATGGAAATTGGCTCATGTGGTTATGGAGGTTGGCAAGTCCCACCACCTGTCATCTATACGCTGAGAATTAGGAAAGTGGATCGTGCAATTATGTTCAAGTATAAATGTCCTAGCTCCTGAAAAGAAAAAGAGGATTCACCCAGCCTCTGTCTTTTTGGATGATGACTGCCCACATTAGTAAGGTTGGATCTTCTTTACAAATTATACTGATTCAAATGCTACAAATGCTAATGTCTTTTGGAAACACCTTCACAGACACACCCCAAAATAATATTTCACCAGCCATTGGGACATCCTAGTTAAGTTAAAAATTAGCCATTGCACTAGAATTTGGTTCTTTAAGGGCAAACGTTTTACATCTCTTTCACATGCTATGCCTCAGTTTTCCATATATAAAAAGGGAATAGTTGACATCAACTTGAATCTTTGCGGGTGCTGAATATGTTATAGTCAATCTATTATTTGATGATTGTTTCATATATTTATATCCTTCAATCTTAAGCACCAAAACTAAGTTTTAGTCTTTTCATCCATGAAATTATCTTATTATCACCCCGAGCTCTTTTATTTTTTTGCCTGGCATATAGTTTCTTAAAATCATGACATGACACCTGTCTCTTAGAGTATCATATGTATTGTGTTCATATAGCATCATCTTCATTTCTTTTTTATTCTTTTTTTAAATAAATTAATCTAAACTCTATATTTCTTAAATTTATGTTTTGGAGTTTGACAACATGAGATAAACTTAGATGTCTCCTCTTTTTTTTTATTATTATTGAATCATAGCTGAGTACATTAGTGCAATCAAGGGGTACAATATGCTGGTTTCATATACAATCTGAAATATTTTCATCAAACTGTTTAACATAGCCTTCATGGCATTTTCTTAGTTATTGTATGAAGACATTTGTATTCTGCATTTAGTAAATTTTGCCTGTACCGTTCTAAGATGCATCATAGGTGTGGCTCCACCAATTACCCTCCCTCCACCCATTCTCCCCCCTCCCCTCCCCTCCTTTACCCTTTTCCCCATATTCTTATGCTATAATTGGGTTATGGCCTTCATATGAAAGCTATAAATTAGCTTCATAGTAGGGCTGGAAGAAAAAGTATCCAAGGTGCCTCTTCTTTAAATCAACCAGAGTTATGGTCAGAGTTAGCTGACCTCAGCCTTTTAAAAGAGTTTTAAAAAGATTTTAATAACTCTGCTAAAATATGGTTTTAATTACTTGTTCTGACCATGTGAGGTATATTTTCTAATCAAATTTTGACAATAAGCAAGACATACAAACTAAGGATGCACTTGTAAAGAATATTTTGACAGAAATGTCTATTTCAATCATTTCCTGTTAATAATTCATACTAAGGGCTTGGCGCCTGTAGCTCAGCGGTTAGGGTGCTGGCCCCGTACACTGGGGTTGGTGGGTGCCAAATCCACCAGCCAGGGTCTGCCAAACAATAATGACAGCTACAACAAAAAAATAGCCAGGCATTGAGGCAGGTGCCTGTAGTCCCAGCTACTTAGGAGGCTGAGGCAAGAGAATTGCTTAAGCCCAAGAGTTTGAGGTTGCTGTGAGCAGTCTACTGAAGGTGACATAGGGAGACTCTGTCTCAAAAAAAAAAAAAAAAAAGTAGTTCATATTAAGGAAGATGGACTTTTTAGGGAAAGGTTTGGAAAAATAATTGTGTTCTTTTCTTGACCACAGATACTACTGGCTAAAATATTTGGTTCATCTGCAGTCTGTTTTGTTGCTGTTGTTGTTTATATTAATCTATTTTCACTTTATTTATTTTAAATATCTAAACTTATTTTACTGCTTATTCACTTTGAATCAAGGGTTATTTTCTTTCCTTAAACCAATCTCCCAAGTAGGAAAAAAAAATCCTTCAACTTGATTAGAAAGAAATTAAAACAGTGAGCTGAAATTAAACACCCATTTTCAAACTTGAATTTAATTACAGTTTTTTATTTATAATTAAGCATAGTTTTGGGCCTTTATGGAATTTTTATCAATATGATTATTTTTCCCTTTCTCTAAGACTTGTGTTTTTACCTTTCCTGTGTATCTGAATGTACAGATCTTTTCCTTTGCATCAATAGTACTTTATTTTCTTTGCTTGTATTCCCCTTAAGCACCCTTCACTTCATCCCTCATAGTACATAAATCAACTTTTACTACATTTCCTATCAAGACTCTGGTAATGTTTTGTATTTCTGCTCCTACCTGTGGCATGCAAAATATGACTGGCTAACATTTTCCCTCCTATCTCAAGTGGATTATACATATAAATGGAAGTCTGGATTTGAGTTTTCTTCTTTCATTAGAATATAAACATTATAAAAATTCTTGTGTATTTTGAATGTGCTTTCCAGAACTGTTAGAAATGAGCTTCTTTCAGCCTGTTCAGACTAAATTAATTTTCACTGAGTTCTTATTTCAGACTGAATTTTCTTTTAATAAAAGCATCAAATGAAACTAGAAATACAAACCAACTATTCTCTGTAATGGAAAACAATGGAATTATAGAAATGTAGTCATCGAGATACAAGTACATTTGGGGATGTGGGAGTGGGGGAGAGGAATGGTATTGCCTCTTCCACATCACCTATAAAAAATGCTCAGCAAAAACCAATGTTACAACATTAGAACCGACTTTAAAATGTGTTTTGATAGGAACTTGCTAGAAATTGAGCATTTAAAACTCTAATCAAAATGCTCAACATATTTAAATTTGTCCTGTCCTTCCTCCCAAATCCAGGACTTCTATTTTGAGAATAATTTGGTTACCACTGCTAGAGATTGAATCTGTTGCATGCAGAAAAATTGAGGTCCTGGAGTAGAGGTCCAATTGCCCATCCTTTTAATGACAATGATGTGAAATCACCAGACTATTCATAGAATCATGAAGTCATGAAAAGTACATGCAAAGATTGCAAATGGTGTGTGAAGAATAGTCCTATATTCCTCTGAATGCCTTAAGGAATATTCTCTAAATTTTATAAACTGGTGCTTGATAACTTGTTTAGTATCCTTGTAAGATTAAGAATTATAGTGAGCTAAAAATAACATTTAATAAGAGATACTCAAATATTCATTTCAATGAGGCTGCTTATCCAATTGAGACTCACTCAACATCTTTCAAGAAAATTCAAGGTAGAAGTTGGGAGTGTCTTTAGATACATTAGCCTTCAAACTTGCTCCTCCAGTAGTCTTTTTCATCTCAGCAAAGTTCACTTCCCCTCTTCCAGTTGTTCTGGCTAAAATTTTAGATGTAATCCTAAACTCCATTCTTCCCCTTACTCCTGATTTGCTCCTGTCTACATGCATAGTAGCAAATCTTACCGGTTTTATTTCATCAAAATATATCTATAATGCTCCCATACTTTACGATGTTCCCCACTACTTGGGAATTTTAATCTAAACCCTCTTTGTCTTGGACATTTGTAAGAATTTCCTGAACTGTTGCCCCAGCTTCTGCACTTGTTCTCAAACCAGAAGCCAGAACAATGTGGTTAAAAATCATTCTGATCCCATCTTTCTTCTGCTCGAGACCTTCTGATTGTGTCATCTCATGCTGAGTAAGAGCCCAGGTCTTTCTGGGGACTCCATGACCCTCACTCGCTGCCTCTTCTTCGTTCACTGCATCTCTGGCCCATTTCTCATGCATCTTTCTCTCATTCACTCTTTTCCCTGGCCTTAGCCCTTAGTCCTGTACCAGGACTGTTCTCTTAGCTTAGGTAGTTCTGCTGCCTGATATTGGCAAGGCTTATCCGCTCACTTCTTTAGCTCTTTCCCCAAATATCATACATTCAGACAGTCTTCCATGATTCTATGCAAAACTTGTCATCCTTGTCACATCTCTATTCCTCACAGTCAATTTTATTTTTCATCACAGAACCTCTCTCTTCTTGACATATGTATTTTTTTTTCCCCATTGGTTGTCTCTTCCCACTCCCTGTTAAAATACAAGCTCCATGATTTTGCTTATTGCTATATTTTTCTGGCACTTAAAACAAAGTTTGGCCTAGTCAAAAAAATGTATTGGACAAATCTATCACCTATATGAATGATATAGGAGTTTTCAGGAGTTTAAATTGTTTTGTTGTTGTTGTTTGGGATTCATTGAGGGTACAAATGAATTAGGTTAGACTGATTGCTTTTGTTAGTTAAATTCTCTCTTATAATTATGTCCTACCCCCAAGAGGCCATACACCATCATCACCCCCACCCTTCTCCCTCCTCCCCTCTCCCCGATCCCTCATTCCCATACCGCAACCTTTGTATTAGCCGATCTACTGCCTTTATATTAGAATTGAGTACATTGGATTCTTTTTTTTTTTTTTGCGGTTTTTGGCCGGTTTTGGGCCTGAACCTGCCACCTCTGGCACATGGGGCCAGCGCCCTACTCCTTTGAGCCACAAACGCCGCCCTACATTGAATTCTTGCTTCTTCATTCTTGTGATGCTTTACTAGGAATAAAGTGTTCTACTTTCATTCATGTTAATACAAAAGATGTAAAGTCTCCATCTTTTTTAATGACTGAATAGTGTTCCGTGGTATACATATGCCACAGCTTGTTAATCCATTCCTGGGTTGGTGGGCATTTAGGCTGTTTCCACATTTTGGCAATTGTAAATTGAGCTGTGATAAACAGTCTAGTGCAAATGTTCTTATGATAAAATGATTTTTTTTTTTTTTTTTTTGATCGATGCCTAGTAATGGGATTGCAGGATCAAATGGGAGGCCTAGTTTGAGTTTTTTGAGGATTCTCTATACTTTCTTACAAAAAGGTTGTATTAGTTTTCAGTCCCACCAGCAGGGTAACAGTGTTCCCTTCTCTTTACATCCACACCCACATCTGCAGCTTTGAGACTTTGTGATGTGAGCCATTCTCATTGGAGTTAGGTGATATCTCAGGGTAGTTTTGATTTGCATTTCTTTGATGATTAGGGACGATGAGCATTTTTTCATGTTTGTTAGCCATTTGTCTGTCTTTAGACAAGGTTTTATTCATGTCTCTTGCCCAGTGATATATGGGATTGTTTGGTCTTCTTTTGTTGATTAATTTGAGTTCTCTCTAGATCCTGGTTATCAAGTTTTTGTACAATTCATAATATGCAAATACCTTTTCCCATTCTGAAGGTTGTCTGTTTGCTTTGGCTGTTGTTTCCTTAGCTATGCAGAAGCTTTTCAGTTTTGTTAAGTACCATTTGTTTATTTTTGTTGTTGCAATTGCCATGGAAGGTGTCTTTTTAATTTTTTTTTTTTTTTGAGACAGAATCTCACTTGGTCACCCATGGTAGAGTGCTACGGCATCTTAGCTCACAGCAACCTCTAACTCTTGGGTTCAAGTGATTCTCTTGCCTCAGCCTTCCCAGTAGTTGGGACTACAGGCACCTGCCATAATGCTCAGCTGCTTTTTAGAGATGGGGTCTCACTATGGCTTAGGCTGGTCTTGAACCTGTGAGCTCAGGCAATCCACCCTCCTCAGCCTCCCAAGTGCTGGGATTACAGGTGTGAGGCACCACACCCGGCAATGTCATCTTCATAATTTTTATAAACCCGATTTTTGAAGTAAACTGATTATTGAAGTTTGTAAAATAATCATTAAAATTATGAATATCTTTATTTTATATTTGCATCTACTTTTTAGACATTTTAAATGAAAGAAGCAGTTATAATGTCAGCATGCTTTCAGTTTAAGAGCAGAGAACAATAATTACTTTGTTGAGTAATTGTTATATGCTAGTCACTAAAACAAGTCTTTTTGCATTTTTATATTTTATCTTATTTATTTCTCACATGAATTGTATACTTACATATATATGTTTATTATTTTATAATAAATGGAATATACAGTAGAACTTCCATAGTTAACCATCTCCTTAAATTGACCTGATTTTATTGACTGGACATGTGCCACATGTGCATATCAAGACAGTAGGCTTAGTTCCTTGTTGGCTACCTCCCTATGTTGACCAATTTGTTACAGTCCTTTGGGTGGTCAACGTACACCAACGTACAGAGGTTCTGCTGTATTTATAATTTAATTTTATAGAAGAAAGTGGCAAAAGGTTAAATAACTTTCTCTAATCAGATTTATCTGATTCCCAAAATTTCTACTCATTTCTCTGTACTACTTTGCCTGTCACCAAACAGAAATCACATTATTATAAAAATTTACTATTTCAATGATATTTTCTTTAATCCTAATATTGCTTGCTGAATCAATTTCTTTCCTAAAGAACTATCCTATTCTCCTCAGAATATTGCTATCTGCCTAAGATTTGACTGCCATTCTGTTTTGCCCATATTACGCTGTCATGTTGCCCTGTGCCTTGAGTTTCCCATTGAGAAAAGGCTACTCATTCAATCAGTTACCTCTTATAGTGTAGTAAACCACCCCCAATCATGGATTAAAAATCAGACGTTTACTGTTAGAGCTTACATCTCTGAGGGTCAATAAGGTGTCAAGTGATCCAGGCTAATCTAGGCTAGTTTTTGTTTTTCTATTTAAGTACAACCTATTTCTTAATATAACTATCCATATCTTTTTCTTGTGTAATCCTCGGTTTTATTATCTGTGTAGTAATAATTTCTTGGCCTACATGCCTTAAATTTAACAGAAAGCCCAGTCTTTCTTGGTGCCAGCAGTTCATTGTGGTGGCCTCAATTGTCCATTCATGGTTTCTACTAACCTTGGTGGGCAAGGACATACCATGGAATACCCTGGGTTCTAAACACACTCTTTTCTATCCCAATTGGATAGCAGTAACTCACGCACCTCCTGACAACTAGGGACAATCATCTTGCTAATGGGATAGCTTCTTATTTATCAGCTTTCCAACCTACATAAGGAGACCCAAGTGACCAGAGGGTAGTCATAGCATCAGGTTAAATGATTTGTTCCCTGTTAAAATTTTCCTTTGGTAACATGGACTTCAAATCCAATAGAACCTAAAACTGTGGAGAGATAAAGAAGTAATTCTTCAATTGAAGCCATGGAAGTGATGGCAATGAAGAGCAAGCAGTCCTACTTTTCTTCTTGGTTCTCATGCCCATGTATTTTAGCTTCTGCAAAGCAGACCCATCTATGACCTCATGGTTTTGTTCTTATACTACATCTCTTCGAACAGTACTGCAAACACACAAGTTGTATGTCTCCCTTTATGAGGTCATTTTATCTTTCCATTAAGTTACTTCTTTTTCCATGTTGTGATGACATGTGATCACAAGCCTGAATCCTTTGGGCTGAGTATGTGTTATAAAAGATCCTGGGCTGGTAAATCAAGTATCCCATGGGCCCTCTAATGCTAGTGCTTTCAGAGGCAATGCTTGCAGAGAAGGTAACCCTATAATCAGAACAGGTGTAATTCTAGTAAAGATAAATTGTTGTTCCCTATCTAAGATATAAGATATCTGGTATAACAAATCCTCCAAGGCTGACTAGTCTTTTTGATACATGGTGCCATATGGAAGGTACAGCTGCTGAGCTCTTAGGTATCCAGCAAGAGCACTATCTAACCTACATTTATCTTGGTACATATTGCTGGACCCATGCCTGGTCTCCATTCTTGCCACCATGGATGGGTATTCTGCTTATGGGCTAGTTGTGCTAGCACTGCAGTGGGCAATGAGAAAGGCCATCAGACATTCACAGGCCAAGTCATCATGCTGCCTGGCTAGTGGACAACTTCTCCAAGTAGATGTGGTCATTATTAGAAGACAAACATATCTTCATGCTTTGTGTCCATCAATATAGCTTCATCCACGTACATCTCCCCCACATTTGCTTATATCAAAAATGGTCAAATCTTGTTCTTTACAGGTTCCTTATAAATCAGCTAAGCAATTTGCTACTTCCCCAGATTCTTGTACTTTAAGCCACTTTTCCTGCTGTAAAAAGTGAACAACCAACTGTACTGCTTGCAATCTTGCTCACTGGGAAGATTTCCCTTCCTCACTATCTTCCAGGGCCACTGCAGAGTGGGCTGTAGTGAAATCTCTGTCCAACTTAATTTAGCATTAATACATCATGATCTAAATTTTTGTTCTTCTTGAGTTAACTAGTTTTAGAGAATCAGCCATGAAGCTATAGTTTTAAGCTTTAGCGCAATGCAGGTGGGTGGCATGGGAGTCTGACTTTGCAACTTAACTGTACTTTCTGGATTTCCTCATGCTTTATACTATTATACAATGGACTGCTGCTGTGTCCACCTGAATGTAAGATTCAGCAGGTCAGATTATGCTCAGGACATGATGGGAAGCTCCATCTGCATGGTCACTTTGTGTCAAATGGTCATGTACTCCATCTCCAATAGGGTTTAGAATGATACTAGGAACTTCTTTTAAAATGGTAAATGGTTCTCTATGGCTGATTGCAAGGCCTTGTGACAGAACTATTGGTGTCTTCATGATACTTGCATGAATTTCCCAGAGACTACACATAACACCCTAACCAACCGTACATAACTTTAGAACCATCAGTTTCCTGGATCAAATAGCTTCCGTACCAGGACAGCTGGTACCATATCCTGGAAAAGTTCACACCTCTTTTTGCCTTGGCCATGTTCAGCCCTAGAAGCTTTGTGAATACCCAACAAATAGGTTTTTCCTTGCTTTTTCTACTGCAGAGGTCAGGAAACCATCCTAAGGATTCTATCAGGTGCTAAGATTATTCATTCTAATTACCTATCTAGGGACCAGGCAGATACATTAAAATTTGATACAATTATGACTTATACCAGGGTCATTGCTAAGCCAGTGTTTCACCTTCTACTCCTCAGCCCAACTTATCATTGCTGAACATCTTACACTGTTGAATCTACAACATTCTAGGGGTTGCATCAGTAAAAGGGGCCTTATTGCACTCTGGCCAATAGCCAAGAAAGAAAATCATTTTCTTTCTTGATTTTCTAATTTTCCGGGCACTCCTATAACAGGTGCTCTTAGCCTAGGTTCCTCCAATCAGTGGAGTCTCGAAAAACTTTTGTGTGCAGTTTGTTTCTCCAGGGAAGGGATGCTCCAGGGCATAGTCAGAAAACAGATTGCTTGAGTAGGAAAGAGGGGAACTCTAATCTAGGATTTCACCATGCTGATCACTTTTGCGGCACCTAAGCTTTAATCTTACCTAGGATCTTAGGAAGAACAGTGGAACACAGTGTAGCACCGTCTTTCATGTTTTAGAAATGATTTCTGTTTTTCCTAAATTAAAAGTGTTCTTAAATAGTTCTTTAACCAGTTTTAGGTTCACAGAAAAATTAAGTGAAAGATAAAGAGATTTTCCACACACTCTCTTCTCCCATACATACATAGCTTCCCCATTATCAACATTCCCCAGCAGAGTGGGACATTTGTTACAACTGATAAACTTATATGTTTTTACATCATTTTATTACCCTGAGTCCGTATTTACATTAGATTTCACTCTTGGTGTTGCAAATCCTATGGGCTTGGAAAAATCTATAACCACATGTATTCATTATCATGGTATCACAAAAAATGGTTTTACTGCCTTAAAGATCTTTTATGCTCCACCTATTTATCTTCTCTCCTCTTTCCACCAACTCCTCGCAATAGATCACTTTACTATCTCCATAATTTTACCTTTTCCAGAATGTCATATAGTTTGGGGACAATTCCTGTTTTAGAGAGAAGAATTTGTGAGTAGGATGAAGATGTATGTGCTGAAATATAGTATATTTAGGTGGACTTTGCTATTGTTTGAATATCTGACCTTCTCTTAAACCTCATGTTGAAATCTGATCCCAGTGTTGGAGGTGGGGCCTAATGGGAGGAGTTTGGGTCATAGGGGTGGATCCCTCTTGAATGCCTTGATGCTGGAGGTGGGGCCTAATGGCAGGAGTTTGGGTCATAGGGGTGGATCCCTCTTGAATGCCTTGATGCTGTCCTCACGGTAATAAATGAGTCTCCCTCCTATGAGTTCTCATAGGAGCTGTCTATTAAGAAGAGCGTGGCACCTCCCTCCTCTCTCTCCATGCTCTGTTCTTGTGCTCTCAGCCGGTGCCAACTCCTCTGTGCCTTCTGCCATGAGTGGAAGCCTTCACAGAAGCAGATGCTGGTGCCACCATGCTTCTTGTACAGCCTGAAGAATGCTGAGCCAAATAAACCACTTTTCTTTAAAAATTACCCAGCCACAAGTACTCCTTTATAGAAATACAAATGGGCTAAGACAGACTTGTAATAAAAAGACAGGTTGATATCCAACTTGAAGAAAGTAACCAGTGACAGAAAATAAGGAATATGGCCTCTGCAATATCAAAATGTTCCATAATGATATGTTTGAAATTAAAATATGCATATTGATATGAATTGGTTATTGAGTATTCAAGAGGGATGATTAAATCAAGAATTAGAATCAGGAAAGTCTAGGTTTTCTAAATTTCTCACTATTCTTTTATATTTCTCATCTCTTTGCCTGTTCTTACTTTCTTGAGCAGCACAGTCTAATAGAAAAATAATGTGAGCCACATAAGTAATTTCAAGTTTTTGAGTAGTGATGTTTAAAAAAAAAAGACAAGAAAAGAAACAGAATGAATTAATTTTTTAATTTTTTTTTTTAGGGACCGAGTCACACTTTGTCACCCTCAGTAGAGTGCTATGGCATCAGAGCTCACAGCAACCTCAAATTCTTGGGCTGAAGCAGTTCTCTTGCCTCAGCCTCCCAAGTAGCTGGGACTACAGGCACCTGTCACAATGTCCAGCTAGTTTTCAGAGATGGGGTCTCCCACATACTCAGGCTGGTCTCAAACCTGTGAGCTCAGGCAATCCACCTGCTTCTGCCTCCCGGAGTTGTAGGGTTACGGGCATGAGCCACCGTGCCTAACCTTAGTTAATTTTATATATTACATTTTATTTTAATATTTTAATATTATATTTTATCTAATCCATTAGCTCCCTATAGTACTTCAGGTAAAGTCCAAATTCCATAATCTGGCCACAAAATAATTCACGATCTGGCCCTTGATGACTCACAATTTAACAACCACCAGGAGTAAATTACAAAATCTCTCATGCTATTTTTAGCATTTGATCTAAACTTTCCTCAGGTTTTCCTGGACCGTTCTTATCCCTACATTGTCTTTGTTTTAATCCTGAAGTCTTGCCCTGATTACCAGCTTGACTCTGATTCTGCCTTTCAATCTTCATAATTTTTAATGTACTCACCAGCATTTTGCAGTATCCTCTCTTTTAGCTTACATTTCACTCTGAGTTTTTCTGATGCTGAATACCCCAGTATTACTCCCACCCGGGTTCTTGCTATAAGACCCCACTCATGACATTCACTTATAAAGAGCATTTAGAGGTTATCTTTTCAGGCTCATCCTTCTACTAGCACCAAGTCTCAACTGCACACGAACCTTAACTACTTCTTGACATAAATTGTTTTCCTCACATTTATTTATTTATTTAATATTATCTTTTCTGTCCTTAGAGACAGGCTAGAATGCAGTGGCAGTATCATAGCTTATAGTAACATCAATCTTCTGGGCTCAAGTTATCCTTTTGCCTCAGTCTCCACAGTAGCTGAGGCTACAGGTGCCCACCACAACTCCTGGCTACCCTTTTCTGTTTTTAATAGAAAAGGGGTTCACTCTTGCTCAGGCTGGTTTCAGAACTCCTAAGGTCAAGTAATCCTCCTGCTTCAGCCTCTCAGAATGCTAGGATTACAGGCATGGACACCATGCCCAACCTCACCTTTATTTTTTAATCTTCATTTATCCGAGTATTGTAAAGACTTTATTCCTTCTTTGCACAGGGATGCTTTATTGACACATATAATAATATTTTTAAGTAAAGACAATTTCATTCATTCTTTCAACAAGTATTTATTGAGCATTTATATGGTATACACTCTTTAGCAGGACCCTGCAGAAAGGAAATTCAATCAAATCTCAACCCAACAGAGTTTATAATCCAACTATGTATCAGACCTGTCATACTCTAACTTAAATGTTTTTAGCTGGATTTATGAAAATAAACTCAATGGCAGATTTTAGAGTCTAATTGCCTTTGACTTATCTCTTATTAATCTACATATAACAGTAACTTTCTAGTGTAGTATAAGTGATATTTGTTTATTTCTCTGTATTAATTATACTTGTTATTGGAATTTGTAATGAAGCTGAATGAGATTAGACTGTACATTAAGCCTTTACTTGGGGTATAACCATAAATCTTAAAACATCTATTAATACTATTCGAGGTCAGAATTTACAAGTCCAAATGACAAAATAAATGCTAGTTTTTCTTGTAAAAAACTGTAAATCATGATTATAAAAAGAAGGCTTAATATGAAAGCCTTCTTTCATATCAGTTTCATATGAAAATCTGATATTCCATATTCAATCCTTTAGGTTGTATTCCTCTTGATTATTAGACATGATGATAGAAGTTATGAAACACAAAGCAAGAAAAAATATGTACTTTTCGGGGCGGCCCCTGTGGCTCAAAGGAGTAGGGCGCTGACCCCATATGCCAGATGTGGCGGGTTCAAACCCAGCCCCGGCCAAAAACTGCAAAAAAATAAATAAATAAATGTACTTTTCCTTGCAATATACTTTCAGGACAATTTGGAATATTAAATTTCAGGATAATTTGGAAACTCTACTTTCTTTTTTATTAATTTTTAATTAAAATCATGACTGTATACATTTTTATGGGGTACAATGGGATGATATACAATGAGGAATCCTTAAATCAAACTGATTAACATAGTCCTAAACTCACTCACTTATTTTTTGTGGCAAGCCATTTACAATATACTCTTAGGCATTTTGAAATAAACCCTTGCATTTGTGCACATTAGGTGAGATCCTACCAAATTCCCTCCCTCCTTCCACCCATCTCCTTTCCCATTTTATGTTTCCTCTCCTCATCCCGCCCCCTTGCAAGATTATATTTGTTGTTATCATTCATATGCATGTATAAGTATTTATATATTGGTTTAATAATAGTATTGTGTCACATTTCACTTCTGACACCACTTGTCAGGGCCCAGGACTGGCCAGGTGTTGGGCCCGGCTTAACTAGGTTCCGGATGCAGACAGCTAAGTTACCTTGCTCAGGTACAATTTCTCTTAGGTGTCTTAGGGCTATCTACTTTACCTGGATAGAGAGAGTGTCTTAGAGAGAGTAAAGCAGTCTTCTTAGATCGATAGATCTTAGTCTTTAGTAGAGCTTGGTGATCTTCAGCAGAGAGATGCCGCGCTGGCATTCTGCAGGCAGAAGAGGAGACAGAGTCAGAGTAAGCAGGTCTGTGATAGAATGCACATGCTCTTTGACTGCCTTCTCCTCCAGCCTAATATAAGGCTGATCTCATGCCTCTCAACACCACAGGTGTAGAGACTGCCAATTCACCACTGCTCTCATCTCGCGAGCTCTCATCCTTGTTAAGAGAGCTAAATCCCTCTCCATGCCCTTTCTACCAAGATGTTCCATTATTGAGCTATACAGGTATTTCTTATAACTCTCACTCCTCCTAGACATAGGCTATATGGGCTGCAATAGTATTGAGTACATTGAATACTTTTTTCCTATTCTTGAGATACTTTACTAAAAAAATGTGTTCAAACTCCATCCAGGTAAACATAAAAGATATAAAGTCATTACCTTTTTATGGTTAAGTAGTACTCCATGGTCTACATGTAGCACAATTTGTTAATCCATTTATAGGTTGATGGGCATTTGGGTTGCTTCCATAGCTTGGCAATTATGAATTGCGCTGCAGTAAACATACTGGTACAAATGTCTTGGTGGTAAAATGATTTTTGTCATTCTGGGTAGATATCTAGTAATGGAATTGCAGAAACAAATGTAAGGTCAACTTTGAGTTCCTTAAAGATTCTCCATACTTCTTTCCATAAAGGTTATATTAGTTTGCAGCCCCACCAGCAGTGTAGAAGCAAACACACACCAACAATTGCATTATTGCTCATTCACTTTTTGTTATTAGTCATGGAACAACACAGGTGCCCAGAATAATTTCCTAGGCATGTTGACCTCTGCCTCTGAGACCTTCCAATCTAGATTGAGACCAGTGAAAAACAGAAAACCTGAGCTTTACCACAAGAAGATGAATGGATACCATTGATGCCTTAATGTGAGATCATTCTGATCTCTTCCAGACAGTTATGCTTTATTTATTCATAAGGCTTCAACTAAAAACCATCTCAGGGCTTATTTTAGTCTTCTAAAAATATAGTAATCAGTATCATGACCATCATTCAAACACATGGAATTTGCTCTGGGAATTACGAGTGGTCCTTGTCTTCCTTTTTATTATTATCAATCAAGAACTTTGTGCACTTCTTATGTTCTAGGCAGGGGGATAAGCAGATGATTAAGACAGCGCTTTTGCCCTAAATAGAGCTTACATCTAGGGTAGATAAAATATACTAACACAAAAATTTGATTTGGCACCAGCCACAATGCTTGTGAAAAGAATATAATCTTTGGTTTTAGGTAAACTTCACTGTAGCTTCACCATTTACTTGACCTTGATCAGTTTTCCTAAATTTTTTTGAGTCTTTTTTCCCACTGGTAATATACTAACTAACTGGCATGTTTGTTATAAGACTTGAGTGAGATCCAGAAGAGAATACAAAAATACAAAAATATAAAGTATTGTTTTAGGCGCAAATGCACAGACCAGATCAGAGGTTGGCCAGCTTTTCCACAAAGGGCCAGATAATAAATATTTAAGGCTTCACAGGCTGTATGATCTCTATCACATGTACTCCACTTCACTGCTGTAGGATGTGAGAAGCTGTAGACAATATGAAAATGAATGAGTGTGGCTGGATTCTAGTAACATTTTATTTATGAAAACAGATGGTGGGTCTATAATTTACCAACCCCTGAATCGGACAGTAAGGACTCTAAAAGTGAGGAAGAGAGAATGATTATCAAAAAACTGGCAGAGTGTCTTCAAAGAGGAGAGGGGATGTTTTCTTATTTGATTATTTTAGATTTTAATTTTTATCCAAGTTAAAAATGTTCAAAGTATAGAGTCAACTCAATCTGCAAGATTTACTATGAAATCTTCCCTGGTCTGATAGTCAATCGTTTTCATCTCCTTCAGATGATTCTTCTAGTATCAATTTCCAAATCCATACATAATATAGGTATCTACTGTTTCCAATTGATTCGCAGTTTCAAGTATTACCTAGTGACTTTCTAATGTGAAGGATGGAGATTTCCCCATCTCCTCATCCCTTTACACTCCCACTACATAAGCAAACTTTCTGTCACTCATTCACTCAACCTCTCCCAGCACGGTTACTTAGTAATTTTCATTAGATTAATATTCAGCATCTACATGATTATGACTATGTGTGTAATTCCATCTTGAATAATAGCAAATTATGGTTATTTAATCTCTGTTGTATAATATTTTGTTCTCCCTAGATTTAATAATTTCCTTTCCTTACCCTTTTTTTTAGTATCCATTGTGTTGTCCTTATAACTAACTCATCCTCAACCAACCTCTTTGGAAGGTTAATCTCATTATCTTCATAAGACACTTACTTGCATCAGATTTGCTAACAATTTCATCTCTCTGAGGAAGAATGACCTAAAGTAGTAGCTTTCAAAAAATTCATCAGAATTACTTGGATTACTTGGAGTGCTTGTTACCACACACATTCCTTGGCCCCAACCTCAAAGATTCAAGGATTTGAGACTAGGCTGGAGAATTTGCAATTATAACCAATTCCCAAGTGATACAGATGTCAGTCCCTGCACCACATTTTGAGAAGGATGGGGATGCACAAGTCAGAGCCTTTGTCCTGCTTCCTTCTGGACTGGGTGTTTTCTACATCCGCTGCAGCCGTCAACTGCCATTCACGATCATCACAGGGATTTCCATGGCTTTACTTTGGTGTTACTACTGAAAAATTTGAAGCATTTCTTGAATCCTGGTCCCTTGTGTGTGACTTTCAGATAATAATGCCTGGAAAATAGAAGCACTCTGAACAAAGTGCTTGGCTAGTGATTTCTCCACTGATTTTTATGAAGATAGCATTTTGTTTTCAATAGTCTGAGAAGGGGGGGGGTCTGTTAACAAGTAGCTCCACATATAGAAAACAGGTTTGCTTAAATTTTATCTCTTTCTTCTCACCCACAGAGGATTTTTTATTCAAATTAACCATGTGTATTTTCTTCTTTAAAACTCCCTCTAATTTTACTTTACTTTTGATTATATACATACAGGGTGGCCATAAAGTTCATGTGCAATTTAAATAGTTACATCACAGGACATTTATGAACACCTGGTATAGTTGAAACATACAGATGGTGCCAAACAATGTATACATGTTTGAAGAGACATTACTATGTATCACTTTTCAAGGTTGAACTGAGGGTACTTACTGGTCAAGTATACTTGGACAGGCTACACACACCTATGTTACCTGCAATTTGCATGCTTTTGGGGAATGATCATTTTTACTTTCAACAAGATCTCTGAAAATGTGTATACAGTTTTTGGCACCTTTTGGCACCTTGATTGTTTCAGTACATCTGTATTCTTTAAGAGCCCTGAGACTACACTACACAACCTATCCTATGGGACAGTGGTTCCCAACATTTTTGGCACCAAGGAGCTATTTCAGGGAAGACAATTTTTCCATGGGGGAGCTGGTTTTGAGCTGAGTCTGCAAGAAATTGATTTATTAGGGTCTCTGTTCAGGCGAACCTCTCTACTAATGATAATCTGTATTTGCAGCCTCTCCTCAGCCTAGCATCACCACTATGCTCCACCCCAGATCACCAGACATGAGATTCTCATAAGGAGTGTGCAAACTAGCTTGCGCACATGCGCAGTTTACAGTAGGATTCATGCTGCTATGAGAATCTAAGGCTGCTGCTGACATGACCGGAGGTGGAGTCCAGGTGGTGATAACCACTGATGAGAAGCAGCTATAAATACAGGTGAAGCCTTATTTGGTGACTCCCTGCTGTGTGGCCTGGTTCCTAACAGGTGTTGGGGGTTGTAGCTATGGGAGACTCCTTCCTATTAGGTCATTTTCTCTCAAGTGAGGGATTCCAAGTTTTTATAAAACTGGATATGTGAAATCAATCTTCAACCTTACTAGTTGTATGCACTCTAAACGCCACAATCATTGGCCAGATATACATACTGAATCCTCTTCTAACTGTGACCACTATCATGCTTTTCAATCTTCCCATGCCACGAAGTATTCACCTGCTGGGAACTATCTAGTGAGATATTATACACAATTTATATTTTAGGCAAAAAAGCTATTATTTTTTCTATATGCAATTACTGGCAAGATCCACAGGTGCAATATCCATAGTGTCACATGGATCTCTGTGACTCTCATAGAGGAATTCTATCTTCTATCCATCTCCTGGTTTTCTGTCATATTGAAATTCGTATCCACGTTAAACACCAGCAGTAGGCTAATTATGTACAACATCAACTTTAAGATTCCATCCAGGGAACAAGTTACTATACTTGCTTTCCCTTTCATGTACAGCCTATGGAGCATGTCCAACCCGCTTTGCATATAGAGTGATAAAATCTTACACACCTGGCAGAGAGGGAGTGGACCCATGTGTGGGAGATAACCGAGGCAAGTAAATGATGAACATGGTGATAGTACTATCATTATCTTCCTCAAATGGAAGATAAATCTAGGCGTGCAAATGTCATATGTTGAATAAGTGAACAGTCATTCTGTCATCCATCACTGCCAATTCCTCCCAACTTATCTGGATTGTGTTACAGCTGAATCCATCTTATGAGTTATATAGCAGTTTCTTAAAGATGAAATTATGTGTTGCAACAGGCCAAATGTGTTTGCTGTAGGCCCATCTGTCTCAGTAATTCTTGTTCACACACTAGTTATTTTTTCATATTTAGGGATATTTATTGCATATAAATATCCCAAAGCACAAATAACAGGCAGGAATATTTTAGACAAACCCTTGACATATATCTAAGTATTAAAAGAGAATCAAACAAGGGGATACTCATTCTCTGTTGGGTGTCAATAACAGGTCTTTCTACATAACTTACTCAATATTCAGTGGGTAGCAATTAGGGTTTTCCATTCCCTTAAACCAAAGTTTGGCATGATGGAATGGAGATAAATCTAAATATGACATGCTTTTCAGTGAGGCAAGATACTTAGCTTTAGAAAGCATGAAATTCTGAACCTATCCAAATTTCATTCAAAGAAGAACTGAAAACACAGAATGACAGAGTTACGGAACTGGAAGGGAACTTGGGGTACATCGCATGTAAACCTCCTGTTCATGTTTAAAAACTTTTAAAGCATTGATACATATGATTTTCCTCACCCCAGGCTAAATATTTCTTGTGGTGGAGAGCCTTCCTTAAATTATGTTATGGTATATTTGGACACTTTGATCATTTACACCATTCAGATTTATCAAATGCTTACTGTATCTCGGGGATTGTTCTGAGAACTGGGATCAATATGATTTCTGTACCATTCAGTATTCTTTTATTTACAAGTAAAAAAAAGAAGTGTACAACCATCCTAGATGAATTATTTAAGCAAAGGAGGGGATTTAAAACAATCTCATATTAGTGGAAAATCTAGAGATAGAGCTAATTTCAGATGTGAATGGAATCAGAAGTTCAAATGACTTTATCGGGATGTTTTTCTCCATTTCTTTGTTCTCTTTTCCTCTGGGTTGACCCTATGGTCAGACAGGCTCTTGTTGTGTAGTGGTAAAATTGCTGAATTTACCACGGGTCCAGAATTACATGTTCTCAGTCTCCCTGTAACTTCTTTTTAGTCTGCCATCTGAAACCAGAGTAAGGATATTACTGCCTTTATCTGATCAACTTCAACTATGATGTCTTCCCTTGAGACTGTTCTCTTTCAAAGTGATTTCTCCAATCTTTTCATCCGACCACAGAGATTATATAGCCCGCTATGTTGAGTGCTTACAAAACATTTAGTGAATGGATAAATGACTGAATGACTAAACAGATAAATTGGCCCAAGCCAATATCTGAAGAACCTAGGGATCAAAATTAAGTTTTGCATCTTGCTGTATACCGTCGTGTGACAGAGAAGCAAAAGACAACAGCAACAATTTGCAGCACAGTTTATCAGAGGCTGTAATAAAATTCAGGGCAAAGTTTGTGAATGTCTTTTCTTGAAGGACTAAATTAAATGCTTCATTTGTTTTTCAACCAGAGTAAGTCATTTATTACATACTGGTAACAGACCATGTTGAATAAACTCATAGATAAATGAGTAAAATGTGTTACAAAGTTACATTTTAACCAGTTATCTATGCTTTATTGTTATTTATTTGTTTAGGGACAGAGTCTCACTCATCACCCTGGGTAGAGTGCCATGACATCATAGCTCACAGCAACCTCAAACTCTTGGACCGAAGAGATCTACTTGCTTCTGTCTTCTGCGTAGCTGGTACTACAGGTGCCCACCACAATGCCCAGCTATTTTTAGAGACAGAGTCCTATTCTTGCTTCTGCTGGTCTTGACCTCCTGAGCTCAAGTAATCCACCTGCTTCAGCCTCCCAGAGTTCTAGGATTATAGGCATAATTATAACTGCACCCAGCCAGTTATCTATGATTTAAAAAAATGCGACCCCAATGAATCATACTTATTATTACTGTTCTTGTTCATTTCCTCTGATTTCCTTCTTTTAAAAAAATTAGAACGTATTGAAATTACAGTAGGTAATAGATCTATGTTGTAAAATCTGCATCTCTTCCCTCAAACAGCAGCCTGATACACTGTAGTGAACAAGAAAGTGCAAGTTACTTTGGGGGACCTCTCCCTCTTTCTGTGGGGGAGTTGGAAGTAGAGGGTTTTAGGAGAAGCTGACAGCTAGGTTTAGAGTTGAAGGATTCATCAGCATTAGTCAGATAAAGAAAAGGGGAGGAACCTTCTTTTTCTGAAGGTTCATTTATTATCATGCTATAGAATTATTAAGAACAACCCTGAATTTTTATTTCTCATCCTTCTGGACATATTGCAGAAAAAACTATGCTCTGTTGTGTCCATGGTTGTAACTGACAACTGCTTGACTGACCAGCATGTCTTCCGGTAACGAACTATAGGAAACACTATTCTCACTATAGACAGTAAGTGTTCAGTAGTACATGCACCCCCTGATCTAGACATGTGGGACTTGGTCTCTGCAGTTTCCTAGAACCACTGTGAGAAGCATCCTTCCTCTCTCTGAAGGGTGCTAAGCTGGCTGGTTGAAAGCTGGCATGGTTGCCTATCTTTGTACCCCTTGAGAAATGTTTAACTTAGAAGGATGCCAATGTAGAGGGAAGCAGAAATGAGCAATGGAGAGAGAGAGAGGGAAAGAGAGAGAGAATTTGAGGGCATCATCGAAACACCTGAATCCAGCAATGTCTACTCAAGCAAGCTCAGTGTTCAGAATTTTCACATTTATGAACAAGTACATTTCTTTCTATCTTGAGCCAGCTGGAGTTGGATTCCTGTCACATGTAACCAATATATTTGGTTACGTTGCATGTTGTTTATATCAGGTTAGTGCTCTGGAACACAATAATTAACTAAGTTTTATTCTGGTAAATGAGAGCATATAGATATCAAAGTAATGAGGTACTTCTTGAAGCCTCGTCTGAACTGGACTGAATAGATCCATGGGAAGAGTATGAGCTTCATTGTATGCTCAGGGGAATGGGGAACAAGCCCCAGGCTGTGTCCACTCAGGAAAGCAGACATAACGGCACCCTCAAAGATCATGTGGTGAGAGGGAGGCAGCAGGTGCCAGGCTCTTTTTAACAACCAGCGCTCATGGGGACTGGCAGAGTGAGAGCCCACTCATTACCTTGAGGACAATGCCAAGCCAGTTATGAGCATTTCGTATTTGCAGATTTGTTTTGGGTAAAAGATGGCACTCTGCATCATATTTTTAATCTAAGTTTCCTGTGAATAATCTGTAAATATAACATGATCCTACTATTTGTATATTAACAGAACTGCCCTCTTTTCCTTATTCACCCACTAAGATATGTTAGTATGGAGAAAGTAGCCCTGTGGACGGCTGACAGTTCTTTCAGGGTGCAGTGTACCAGTGTGCATACAAGTCTCCTTGTGGAGACTGAGACACCCCACATGGACCAAAGGTAAGATGTGACTGGTGGTGGAAGAAGCAAGAACTATTTACTATCTTTTGAGTTACCTTCTTTGAAGGCAAGTTAAAATAATACATCTTAGTCTGAAATATTTCAGTATAATAGGTATTTTAATCTGTATTATACCTTTCTTTTCTAAACACTAATTAGCCGAACTTCACTGAATACTTACTATGTGTCAAAAACTGTAAAAGACTTCATTATATCAATTCATTCATTTAGTCCTCATGACAATCTATATGGTATTATTATAGATTATCTACCACATTTTAAAGATGAAGGCTCAGAAAGGGTAAGTAACTTGTCCAAGGTTGTGTGGCTAATAAATGGTGGAGCTGGAATATGAATCCAGGCATCTGACCCTGATATCATATTCTTAATCTCTGTCTGATACCCTCTTCCTAGGATTGTTGTGTGAATTCACAGGATTTGGTTTGGCTGGATTAGCCAGCAGGGTATCACGAACATTACTACTCACCATTGCCCTTCAGTGACTGAGGTGTTGTTTCTGGGTCGAGATGGTGGGGTGTAGCATAGTCAGGACACGTTCTCTTTGAAGAGGATCCTCAGAGATATTCGCAGAGATTTCTGGAATAGAAAAGTGCTGTGGTCAGTCTTAGCTGCTCATTACACATGATCTGAGAAGTCTAGACCTCCTCTCAGGATCTCGCTGGAGTCCTTCCTAAGTAATTCGTGGGTCTGGGATAGAAAAGAAACATGGATGAGTATCTACAATGTTCCCAGTAAAGCCTCTTCTCAAACCTGTGACTAAAAAGAAAAGGAAGTATCATATTAATTGGATTTACAGAAGTGTCACCCATCCACTTGTAATGTTAATCATTTCTGGTCTTGATCGCTGTTTTCCTAAAGGTGAACACAGGTCATTTCTGAGTAATGCTAGGATGAACCCATCGACCCTGGTTTTTATGTGTGCAGGTATGTACGTGCATTGCGCGTAGATATTCACTAGTGCATAGAAACACTGCTGAATGGTGGCGAAGTCTCCGCTTCCTCCTTCATCATGCCTTTCACACCTATTTAAATTGTATGACCCTAAAAATAATCTTTCCTCATTAGCAAAGTCAGATCTTATGCTTTTAGCTTTCAGGTGTTTCTCTCTCATACCTTAGAACTGGTACAGTTTTTACAGCCTAGGTCAGAGCTTCTCAACCTTGACAGCTCAGCGCTGGTGATACCTGGGCTACAGTTCTTTGTTGAGGGGTTGTTCTGTGTATTGCAGGATGTGTAGCCCACTAACACTAGTAGCACATGTTCACCCGGTTATGACAATTAAAAATGTCTCCAGATATTGCTAAATATTCTGGGGGAGCAAAATGGACCTCGATTGGGACCACTCAACACAATTTAATTTTCAATATATTTCCATATCATCCTTACTTATTACAACTGTTCATATTTCCTCAACAAGTTGGCGTGTATCTGAGGCAGAAACTATTTTTTGTTGTATAACTTCTGTTCTTTCGTTCTTTCAAATGTGAAGGCAAGAGGAAAAAAGGAAAATCAACTAGTATTTACTGGTGCCAGCCTTGTGGCTGAAGGGCTTTCTTTGCATGTGTCATGTTATCAATTCATTCCATCAGTACTTACTGAGTTCCTGCTACTACCACAAGGGACAATGTTCAGATCCTGGCCTCTCTGCTTAGTGTGACCTTGGGAACTCAATATCCCAGTGTCTCAGTTTCCTCATCCATAAAATGGGATGATAATATCAGCTATCCCAAGGAGCTGTGAGAATCATATGAATTGAAATGTGTGAAACATTCAGAACAGGATCTGGCACATATGAATGTCTACACATCTGCTGTGTGTTAGTGATAAATGTCACTATTACTACAGGTCAGGACTGGATGCTTGGTGCTGAGGATTCGGTGATGGATAAGAGAACTTGTTCTCATGGAGCTTGTGTTCTAATGTGGTTTCACATAATCCTCATAAAAACTCTATGTGATGCAAAAGCAAATCATGCAAGCAAAATGTTTGCATTCCCATAATATTCTGAAATAATTTAAAAATTTATATGAAATATAATTAGCTTTATTTCACAGGTGGGGAAAGTGTAACTCAGTGAAAGGAACTAATTTGCTCCAGGTGCCACATCTACTGTGTACCAAGGCCACTGTTGAACCCAGCTGTCTCTGGCAACTGAGCCAGACTGAGTACTTCCTAGGTTCTCAATACACTTCTGGAGACTAGACTGAAAAGGAAATTAGTTTTCCCCTTCTTTGACTTTTTCCCCTCCTTTTGCTTTTGTTTTCCCTTTCTTTCCAAAAGAATCTTGGTGCCTTCCTTTAAGATTTATGAGTAGATCTAGCTTCTCAATTAATATTACAATATAAACTTGGGGATATTTATTTCTCTTGTGACCACCCTGCTATCTCTCCAGATGAACCAATCCTAGTTGTTAGATACATGAAATTTCATTGACCATGAAGTGTCCACAGTGATTCATTTTTGCAGCAAATGGGTAATGTGTACTTTAGGGTTTAAAAATAGAGATGAGTCAAGAAAATCATATGTTTCCTATTTAAAAAAAAAAACAAACACTTTTCAAAGATTTGGGTGCTCCTCCACCCCTTAAATCATGTTAAGCATGATGACCATAATTGGGGTACACATCTAAATAGAACATAAAATAGCTCATTCCTTTCCAATTATAACATTTAGAAATACCATTTATCAAAATAATAATTTCAGCTATTTCTAGCTGAAGGTCATGTGGGCTCAGGGACTCTCCGGTGTGTCAATATCATCAGGGCTAGCACCACAAGGAATGTGGTGAAAGATTGGATGGTCCTATGACATTCTTCAATGCTCTCTCTCTCTGGATGTGGTAACTGAGACATTGGGGTCTTGGACATGGGCTCCTTTCTTGCTAAGTGACTGTATGTTATTGTTTGCTCAGGACTCTGCCCATGTGGGTTGATGTGTGCTACTTCCTTGTGGGTGTGGATGAAGAGCCGCAGCTAGGCTGGTTAGGCTGCAATCTGGAAACTTACAGGAAAATCCTTTTGCACCTCTCAAGTCAGCTCTCTGCTTCAGCAGAAAGGCCAACCTGATGTCTGCTACAAGTTCTGTGTCCTTGATTCACCTTAATGGCAATGAGATGTTGATTTTGAGGTTAATTCAAAATAGTTTCCTCTATGTAAATGAAATCTTATCAAACTGCATCCTGAAAGAATGTGTTGTCCCGGAAAGTTTGCTTCTTTCTTTTTTCAGGTGAAGGTGAAAGAGGGAAAGTTTCCAGAAAATTCTTTAAGTTAAAAACATGATTTTTATTTGCAAATGAATTTTTATTTGGAAAACAAAAGCTACATGTCCAGTGACCTTACATGGCTACATTTGTGAACAAAAACACTATGTAAGAAGGAAAAGAAGGAAGTAAGAAGAAAGAAAGGATGAAAAGAAGCATGACTGAATGAGTAACAGTAAAGATGAACCGAACTTTGTAGCTGTGTTTCTAGGGAGCCTTCCATTTCCTCTTAGGATTGGTCTTCACTCACACTGAGGACTTTGAAATGTTCTCTTGGGTCTGTGTGTGCCCCTGTCTGATTCTCTCCTAATGCTGACAAGTTTTGAAAATCTGCCTTACTTTCAAGTCACACTTTCACGACAAGAATCCAATTAAAGGCTCCCAGATTAGCTCTTCCTTCTGTCCCGGCAGGTGTGTCTCACTTCAATATGGCGGCCAGCACACCACTCTGTAGCTTAGCAGCTATGCGTTCACTCTCATCCTGTCATATAAATTCTTTAAGATGGTCCATCCACTGCCAAAACTGTTTGGAGAATAGACAGGCAGGATTGTCCTATTCTGCCTCACATGGAGAAAACATAATCTCGACTCTGTTTTAACCCTGCTGGGTCTCTGTATGTATCTGGCACCTTTTAATATGTTTGCCATCAGTCAGCAACATAAATGATCCTGAACTCCTTAGTTCACACAAATACATACTATACATACACACATATACATATACAAAGGAAACACCAAACTTAAGTGCGAACAGTCAATTCTGTGAGAAACACTCTAATTCTTAAGGGAGCAAAAACTTCAGAAGGTGGGTGTAGAGACAACATAACTTTGCCCTGCGTTAGGAAAAATAAGACACTTCTAGAAAAAGGACCTGAAGATTGATGGTGAGCAAGACTGTCATGGCAGGGAGTGCTTCAGCCAGCTAAAATGCATCTCTCACTGATTTTGACTTTGCTCTAGATTTTTCTATCATGGCGTCTTTCCACTCTGATCTTTCCTTGCCCCACAGATCTAACTGAAATTCAGTTTCCTCTGAGTTAGTTTCTTACTAGTTGTCATCTTTCTCTGAAGCAGGAGGAGCGTCTTTTGTGGTAACTGTGATGCGCTTCTCTAAGATTTTGTGTATTTGACCTCTTAGCTTCAAGTTGAGGGACTATGTCACGTCTTTCATGGAATCATTTGCCTAGCACAATGATGAGAATATTCACAGCTGCTCAGTAAGTGTTTATGGATTGAATGGAAAGAGGGACTTGATATTGCATTTGAAATGTGAGAGGGAAGGATGTAAGTAAAGAGCACAAATCCTGAGTTCAAGCACCAGCTCTGTGAATGGAGTAGGGTGGTCATTTAAGTCTTCCCCAGAAAGCCTAAGGATGCTAATGCTTCTCTGTGACTTTCTAGAATTGTTATGTGACTCTCCGGAGTTGACGCAGGCATCGCAGTTTGTGAACAATATATGCTAAACATACTTAATACTCAATAGTCAGCGGGCCTCCGTGGACTCAGTTCTTCTCTTCTTTCTCATTAGTTTAGTGAGAACATATTCTCTGGTATGAGAAATTACCACAGATCTAACCACAAGCATATCATGGATCAGTGAATAGATTGTTCACCAAGGCCCATGGGTGACAGTGCGAGCTCACGCTGTGGGTGCATGCAGTGACTGCCGAAGTTACATATCTCCCTGCACGTGTTTATGTGGCTGTGGACCTTACAATGTTGGGCTTTGTATTCACTACCCATTACTCAAGCGAAATAACCAGTTACACAGTTCCCTAATCCTACTGGGTCCTCAATACGGTCTTGAGTTAATTAGTCAATTAACTGAAGGACTGCCCCTTTTTCTTGTGATTGCAGAACGTTGAGGTATTTGCTGGTTTGGAATAGACTAGGTACAACTTCCCCACACTTCAAAAATATGTTTGAGAATTGAATGAATAAAGTTAGAGCTAAAAATAGTTGTCGAATAATTGAACCTTCAATTAGCCACGGCGTCAGGAACCCTCCTTCCCTCACTGGCGAGAAAATTCTTTGACATCCCTTTTCAAGAGTAAAATTGGTAACCTCTAAGTTGAAACAGAAAAGGAGAGAACTCAGAACTAAACCTCCTTATTGAATCCACCTTCCTAAGATATTGCCCTGTATATTAACTCTTATCAGTACCATTATATTTTATGATGATTGCAGCAGCAGTGGTTTAAAAAAAATATCTAGTTTTAAAAATAGAAATCCAAATATACAGGGCAGAAAAAAATCCTCCATTGCATCAGTATGAACATTTTTATAGTTTTTTTTTTCCTTTTGGCATCCTGATCTCTTTGAAAATTCTCTCCTCTCTACTTATGGGGAAATACACCTAGTAACAGCCTAGAGGAATTATGCAATGTACTTTGCATAACTCCCTATGGCCTCAGGTAACAATGTAAATGAACCTTATTAGACAATTTTTTCTCTTACGTACATGGAGGAAATTTTTTTAAATAAGTTTTTTTCTTTTTAGATTCAGTAAAACTGCTTGCCTTGAATGAAGAAAAGCCAGATGAGAAAGAATTAGGACATGTTATAATTCAGCTGTTTGAATCAGATGTAAAAAGAAAAAAAAATTGGCATTTCTGAGGTGGAAAAAGCTAGGTCTTCCTTCATAGGAATCACAAAAATAACTGCTAAAAACTCTCAAACTTTCCAAGAGAAACTTCTTTAAAAGTTATGTGTACCTAAAAATAGAAGAATTAAAATGGAAGTCAGCACAGCACGTGTATGTAAAGTCCCAGAGCAGCGAAGGAGGCATGGGCTGGAAACATAGGACTTGTGGTTCTAAATCTGTCGGCAGATTTAAATCTATTGGCCGGAAAAGCATTACCGGGAGTCGTCACCTGCGTTCCTTACCTGTAAGATGGAGATTGCCAAGAAGTCTTGGTGAAATTAAACCTTAGGTTTATCATTTGGCTTCGAAGACAAACCCACTAACTGTGTAAAGGAATGATGACCACCCTCATCTTGCAGGACTCTAGAAAGATTGGCTATAACATGACAGTGGTGCTTTGAACAGAGGAACGCAATCCTGAAGTGGTGCAGCCCTCATCTTTGGGAGCATTTCTGTCTAGACCTGAGATCTTCATTGTGATCAGACCTGGAGAAAACCCCTGACCCAGCATGACCCAGGGGTCTGCTAATGGCGTTAGCAGTACTTACCCTACCATAGCAAAGAATAGATGAACACACAGTGTTCTAAAATACAGTGGTGCCAGGGGCTGAGGGAGGGAGAGAGAGAGCAGAGAGGAGGCTAATCGGTGGAGGCTTTCCTTCTGGGATGATTAATAACTTTTTGGAACTAAAGACAGGTGTCGATTGCGTAACATTGTGAGTGTACTAAATGCCACTGAATTATTTACTTTAAAATGGTTAATCCTATGTCATTCAAATTTCACCTCCATGAAACAAAATCCATTTGTGATTCCACTTATCAGGAAGGCACTCTGTGCAAGCCTGGTTGGAACATGGCTGGCAGATATATGTAAGGCTCTTTTAATGATTTTGAATGGAAGACTGCAGTTTACAAATCTGCCTTTTTTTTTTCCATTTAAAAAAAGTATTAACAGTCTTCATTGGAAAAGATGCCTGGCTAAAATAGGAGAAACAGGTACACATTTAGAAGAGCAGTTGTTATTCTGAAAAAGTAAGTTGTGATTTCTTTCTTTGTTTTTTTTTTTTTTTTTTTTTTTTTTTTTTTTACAAACCAATGTGATAATTGTTTGCTAACTGTCTTTAATTTGCAGAAATGGGTCTTAGCATATAGATGGAACAAATGAATGAGTAAGCTACGGCATTATTCCACAGGGTTTGAAATTTTATCTTCAGTGTATTAATGACACACAGCCCATCTTGACTCAGGCCTTCACATTTCAAAAGGAACTTGATTGAAAGGAATGTGGGCTTGGGAAGCAGTCAGTATCACTGAAAATTGCTATGAGAGAGCTCTATCGTCAGCTTGCCCTACTTGCCAGGACATAATCACTCCATTCTATACTGCCCATTTCTTTGTCATTCTCCAGTTCCCCTTATTTCTCAAGCCTGCCACCAAGCTCTTAAGTAAAAGCACTAATTTCCCTACTGGACCTCTTCCTTATTTCTCGCTTCTGTCGTCCTTGCATGCTTCTGTGACAACATTCCGTGTGTGGGGTGTCGCCCCACGTCAGGACCAGTTGAGGAACCAACTCCTGCAAGTGCATCGTTTGCTTCTAATCTAATGAGGAGGCCCACACCCAGATTGCTCCCTCTCCAGGTGGAGCTCCAGACTCTCGGGTGCCAGATGATTAAGCCTTGCTTCTAGCAGGGCTTGGAAGCAGTTGCTCCCATATCAAACCTCTTTTTCTCTCAGCCAGTTATGGCAGAGTCTACACCCAGCTGTGATTCGCGGTGCCCACTGGCAGCTCTCATCTCTACCGACAACCTTTCATCTCGATTCTCTATAAACTTTTCTTAATATCTGCTTGTTAAACCTGACAGAATGGCATTAGAACAAAGCTAACCTGGTTGCTGAAATGCTGGCAGCATCATCTGTCAGGCCTTTTTGTTTCTCCCTTTGATAAAGTTTTGCCTGGCTATTATTGTCGTGGCCTTGTTGGATGGTTCTGAGGCCTCAGAGCAGAAAGGCATCCGTCTGTGGCAGCAAGCTCAAAAGGGCTGTGGTCCTGGGGCGTCTCCTGAGTCGAGTCATGTATTTCTTCCTCCCAATTATTCCCCATGATTATCAAGTCAAAATTTCCCATCTTGGCTCATCTAAGTCCTTTAACAACTTTTTTTTTTTGTAGTCTTCCAGATTATTTTATTTTATTTTTGAGACAGAGTCTAAAGCTGTCTGCCTGGGTATAGTGCCATGGCATCATAGATCACAGCAACCTCCAACTCTTGGGCGCAAGAGATCCTCTTGCATCAGTTTTTCTCTTTTTAGTAGAGATGGAGGTCTCACTTTTTGCTCAAGCTGGTCTCGAACTCATGAGCTCAAGCAATCCACCTGCCTGGGCTTCTCAGAGTGCTAGGATTATAGGCGTGAGCCACCATGCCCAGCCTCTTTCAGATTTTTTTAGCGTATAGTATATTATTTAATGTGGTCACTCTACTTTAATAACTTTTTGAACGAGAACTTTTTTTCTCTAAAGAGAACTTTAGAACTATTTGTTCTACTTAGAAATTCAAGAAGCAAGATTTTAGGCAGTTGCCATCCATGGTCACAATAATGAGTTGCTGTTTTAGGGGTGCTCAGAGAAATTAGCGTTAAGTGAAGATGAGAAGTTAGATCTTACAAAAAGAAGAAAATGACTGTCTTTATGGTATAAAGTGAAGTCTCTATCTCTCCATGAAGCCCAGCTGGTGTGTGAGATGATGTTATTGGAAGTTAGAATGCTGTCTGGACAGACAGAAGGGCAAACTTTGCAAAACCATATTGCAATGAAAAGCCCAACTTGTCTTTAGACAGGTTAAGAGTCCGTTCTCAGAATAAGGCACGACCTTCATGGCCAACTCTAGCTCTAAGGATTTCTCTGAAGAAATGGCCACTGGCTTTCCACCTGTGATTCTTATACAGACCTGGGGAAGGTTAGATCAGAGCCCTGGAAACTGTACTCTAAAATTGTGTAGCATAACCCTTGCCAGAAAAGTAGGTGCAGGGCAAATGCATTTGATTTAAAAGTATAGTTGACAGCTAAAGTGTCCTACTACTGGAAGGGCATCAATAATTTAGGTTGTCCTATTTAGCCTTTAAATTTCTACAGCAGCCACAGCTACGCAACCTTCATATCCTCACTGCTGGCCAAGGAAGAATTACATGGTCATGTTTACAGACTTCATTACTACTGTCCTCTCACATTTCTTTATAACTGAATGTTCTATAGTCGCTTGTTTTGACCTATGTAAAGGCAGGTACTAGATTTGAAATATTCTTTGTGGTAACTCTGCCTTCCCCCACAGAACCTGCCCAGTCTCCACCACAGTGTGAAAACTCCATGGATATCATTGCCACTCCCTACCTGCAGGGGGCCCCATCTGAAACTGAAAGCTTAGAGCACTCTTTACCTCCAAGTGTCTTAAAATCCAGTATACATTTGTAAGGAAGAAAAAACACTTTCTCAGGAGCTGTGGGTCACACTTTGGGAATAATAGTATGGCACAATATTAGTTAAACTCAGTTAACATCAGTTTCAAGTTCAAGGACAAACAGATGAGATGCCTGGTTCTCTGCTCCTCCATACCTACGTGCCCTTCCTCATACGCTATGCCAGGGAGAGAATTCCATCTCTCAACTTTTCTCCTTATAAGGAAGGTTTTTTTCCACTAAGAAATATGCTTGGATGTGGAAGACTCCAAGTACTAAATTATGTCTCTTGCTCCCTGGCGGCAACTGTGCCAAGGTCCAAAAGGAGATTGGGTAGGTGTGTCCTAATAGACAGTCTTGCTACTCTAATTGCCATGAAAGCTTTTGAAGCCATTGTCTGGTGGATCTAAGAAGATTGATCCCGAAGGTATGAGCTCAGAAATGCAAGTCAGAAGCTCAGAGTTATAACTCTTGGATTGGCAATGACTCACTGTAGGGCCCGAGGCAAACCTACTCATTTACTCTGTACACCAATTTATTCACCTACAAACTTAGAGAAATTAACACATAATTTTCCAATGGGGCTATTTTATGATTTAGGCATTAACAAATCATAACATGCTATGAACACTTGATGGAAAGCACCACCAGAGGTTTTATCTGCTTGAAGCCTCTATGAATTTTTAGTCAGCTTTGTTGTTTTGTTTCCAAATCTGGACCTCCCTCTTTGGAGCTCTTTAAATCCCCAGTAAGGAAATTCAAGTTCCCTTGAAGTTTTGTTCTAATCTTAGTAAACACAGATGATTTCCTTTAGGACTGTGTCACATGGTGGTTTTGCCAAAGAGATCTTCTCACCTACCGCAAAGACCCCCTGCTACCCTTTGGGACCAGATGCCATGCAGGGTGGGAACCAACTTCTGTTGTCTCTGAGCCCATCTGTGTAAAAGCCTCCTTGTGGTCTTTGGTCTTGGCAGAGCTACTGAGTCAACCAAGAAGAATCATAAAGACATCCTCCTTTGTTGACTCTCTTCTTCCATGCCTGATGAAACAGCCCTTTGGGGAATAAAAGAAGTCAAAATGAAAAATAATGTGTCAATAAATGGAAATTGAATGAATGTGTTAGAATGAATTTGTTACATTCTACATGTGCTCCTCTGAAGAAGTAGTGTTTGTATTCAGGCCCAGCAGCAGGCTTCCAGAATGGTAAAGTAAGAAGAGACCCAAGAGAAATTGATCCAGCAGCCTGCACATGGCTTCCATCCCAGTCAGATCCCTCTGATTAGTGTATTTCTCTCCTTGGAAAGGAGCACACTTCCTGAGTGCTCTAGTCTCTGGGTGGACTGGCTTCTGCTGTCTGTCTTCTGTATTTCAGCTCTCCTGAGTCCTGAAGCATATTTCTGTCTCATCTACTTAATGTTGCTGTTAAATCTCTGCCACCATGCCGGCCTCTTCAGCTCACTAGATTTTGCACTCGTTTGCCAGTGGCTGTGAAAGGAAATGACAGCAGAATTTTTCATGGACTTGGCTTCTGTCCAGCATGGAAAACATACTGAGTTGATATCTCCCAGAGCCGTCTTTAACTCAGGTGTCCCTGTTTCATTGGGCTCAGCAGATTTCCTGCATCTGTGGTGTATGACATTGTAAAGAGTTCAATCTTGAGACTTGTTGCTCCCTCATGTGTCCCTATCCTGTGTCTAAGGCAAGGAGCCTCTCCATAGGTCTCAGGCTGCAAAAGTGCAGATGGTACCCATCATGCTTTTTGTAATGCCCTGTGGAATAAGACACCTCCCGCTTAATGCTCTCTCTACTACTTTTAAGGTGTGAACAGACAACCAGGATCGGAGAGCTGACAGCCATGCTGTGTGAGCGCCAGCACCAGGGCTGGTGAGTGCAACTCTGCTGGTAGCTTGGGCCTAGAAGAAAATAATGGAAATCAGACATTCCATTCTCAGTCATTCATTCATTTCCTCAAGCTTTCTTTTTCCCAGAAAATACTTACTGAGCCCCTATTATGCTGTATACCGGGTTGGTCATTCAGATATGATAGAATGACATTTATTGACGTCTACTCTGGAGTAGGCCCTGGGCTAAGTTTGCACCTGTCACAACTCCACGACATAATGCTGTGATTATCTCTGTTTTAAGAAGAGAAAATTGGCCCTCAAAGTAATGTTACACAGCCAGCGAATGAAAGAGACAGGATTCAAACGGACACAGTCTCACTCAAAGTCCTGGGTTCTTAACAGCCGTGTTATATTGCTTGAATATAAGACTTTTTAGACAATGTGAGAGATACCAGGAAACATATGTGAACCAAGATAAAATCTTAACGGTCCCCCACATAATTTCTGTTTTCTAGGAGTTAATAGAGTAAACACTCATCTCACTGCCTCTTACAGAAAAGCAATCATGA
Organism: Perodicticus potto; assembly: GCA_963574655.1. NCBI lineage: Eukaryota > Metazoa > Chordata > Mammalia > Primates > Lorisidae > Perodicticus > Perodicticus potto. The sequence goes on from CAUYRH010093662.1 coordinate 42,670, forward strand.
ACTCATCACTTCTCTGTGCTTCAACTTTCTAATCCTTAAAATGGACTCAGGGCTATTTTCAGGATTAAATGTTAAATAAGGATTATTTGTTAAAACATATAAAATAGGGCAGTGCTTTGATGACTTGAGAATTGGTAGCTATTTATTTATTTTGTTATTCAGTTTTCATAAGTAACAGTACACATTGTACAACGGGAACACTAGACACTACATCAATCACATAGGGATCTACAGTGAACAGCAGCTATAGTCTGCGTGCCCAAAGAGTAATTCTACCAGTAAGGCAATGAGAACCCCAGAAGGCAATCATGTCTACTTGAGACAGAGCACATGTTAAGAGAGCCAGTGACTGCCCCTTACATCTCCCAAGCTGGCAGAATATCATACAGATTGCCCAAGGAGGGGGGAGCAGAGAATGTGCTGTAGTTGGCAGAAGGAAAGGGGGAAGAAAAACAGAAGAGCAGCGTGCAGCACAGGGACTCCCCAGGTGGCTTCAGGGTCTCACTGGGGACACAGGTGGCCGCGTCGTCTCCTCCATTTCTCTAGCGACCGTGAAGCTCATTGACAGATTTACCTGTCCTCTGTGACTGGGAATGAAGGCAAGGTACAAGAGCAAAAGGGCGCTCAGGACCCTGCTGCCCCTAGGAAAGGCAGCCCATCCCTCCTGTTGGCATTGTAAATCAACTCCATTGTCTAAATGGTGGAAATCGATTTCCTCTGGGCTTTCACTCTGAGAGTAGGTGTGTGAACAAGGGAGATACAAGCCCGATCTGTTTAGGAGGAAATGGGAGTCTGCAAATTTATTCTGCAAAACAGATGCAAGAAGGAACAGTCTCTATTCTTGGGGAGCTCAAATATTTTCCTTGCAGCTCTCTTTGCCCCAGAGATTTACTTAATCTTCTCCTTGGACTTTTAGATAATATTGTCATGGATACTGGTTGATCCTCCCCACATTAAAAAAAAAAGATAAATAAAAAATAAATAATTTGAAGACTGAGACTTAGACAGTTGCTTTGATTCTGAAAGGAGAAATGATTTGGAGAAGAAATTAGGAGTAGGATTTGAAAACTCTTTGTTGATGATCTTGAATCTTACTTTGTTTTGCTGTTAGTGAGAATTCTGCAGTATGACCATGTTGCCCAGATAGGGTGAGATGACTACTTATTTATGTTAGAATTCCACAGTGACATACCCCTTTAACTGCTGCAAAGAGAAGCTAGAGACCCGGGGCCATCTGAGCATAACTACCACCAGCACAACCCACCTACCTCCCCTACATTCCCATTCACTCCGAAAATGAACTCAGTTTTAAGATTGCAAAATAATCAAGTATACCTCTCTCTTTCAGGAAAAAGCCCTATTTTGCACCTCCCACAGCTTTCTTTGTTTGGAACTGTTCATTCCTGGCATGATATTCTTAAACCAGGGAAGAATGAGGAAATTTCACTGTCTTGGTGAAATTACCTCATTTAGGAATAATTGGTATTCACAGAAGAGATGCACATTTTCATCCACCTAGTAAAGAACAAATTAACAAGACACCTACTGAGTTGTGTTAACAAAATTACCAAATGCAAAAGGAACTAATTACTAACCACTTCATCCAGACACAAAACTCAAAACTGCATTCATAATGGGCTTTGCGGCTGACTTCATGTAGACTGTGGAGAAAGGAAACAAACAGGTGCTTGGTGATCACAGACTCCATCTCCGCGATTGCTTTGGAAGTGGTGCCTGCTTCTCAAGAAGGCTGAGATTACTTCTATAAGCCTTTCTTCCTTGCTGGTGAAGCTGTCTGCAACATTTATACTTTATTTTTAGAGACAACTGGTTGCTATCCATAAAATAGCAACCCAAACAAAGGGAAATGAATTTTAGAAGTAGTAATCTTTTCTGTAAAGATTTAGGCAGAGATTGTTCTTATGGGGTCAGCTTAGGGCCTCAAAGGATTTCGCCTTAAGGAAGATTGCTGATACAAGTAAAAGTAGGATTATCATACACCAAAATTTTGGTGTTCGCTCCCTAAATATTTTTTTCTTTTTTTGATAATGATATTTGAAACAGGCTGGTGGTGGGTCTTCAGGTTAGGCAATTATGAATTAAATCTAATTACATATGAGAAAGATGTTTTTCTTTTCATTTAAGGAAATTTGGGGGCTATTTACTTTAAGGGGGATTTTTTTGGGACCATTTTAAACTAAATATTTTGTTAACTCATCTAGGAAATAAAAAAATCAGTTATTACAGAGGGTATGATGAGTTATGAAAATAAAAGAGGCCTTCAGGTACTTCATTTATCCATTCAAGTTAATTAACTGGCTACTGAAGTAGTCAACAAGTTCTATTCTGGGGATAAAATAAGAAATAAGACAAGTAAAATACCTACACTTCAACAATATAAATATGGGGGAGCAAGGCAGATGAAAATGAAGCAAACAAAGAAAATAATAAAAAAGATAGTTTTAGAGAATGATCAGTGGTATGAAGTAAAGGAAACAGGAGATATGATAGAGTGATGGAGTGAGTTCCAGCCGTGTTCTTCTAATTAATCCAGTTTTCGCTTATCCAGATTTCATAGAGGAACCAGCTTGAAGAACCAGTTTCCAAGGTCCTTACCAAGTGTAGGTTCTTTGATTAGCTTTTCTGCATTTTATCATATTCTCATTGCTCAGTTGGAGGCACTAAGGCATTGACTGTTCTAGTTCATTTATGCCGTATGTGGTAGGTTTTCTTCCACCACCAAGAGAGGAAGGCTCTCGATCCATGCCTCTAGGAACCCACCGAATTTTCTGAAGAGAGGAACATCCCTGTTTTGCTACCTGGAAACATTCTGGATGATGTCTCAGTCAGAGTTGCCACCACATAAACACACATACCCAGGGTGGGAGTGTGGTAGGAATGGGGGTGTCATGTCCCATGAGTTAAGAGCCAATAAGGCTCAATGAATGTTTGTTGGATGTATTTGTAAGTGAATGACTTATTCAGTGAATGAATTGAATAAATCTATGATCTTGAGAATTATCTTAGATATTACAAGGCAGAATCAAAATGTGTTAGCAGAAAAGCCAACCACAACAATACCAGCCCCCCCCCCCCACAGCTCATACTAATAATTTTTACAAAGCAATGCTAGAAAAGGACCCTGAAGGCCTTCTCTGAATTGATTTGACAGGAAGGGTTTTGTGTCATCATTTCTCTTCAGGGGACATTGCCTTTGAGACTTAAAGCCTGATGTCCCATTTCTGAGAATACATAAGATGTCTTCTCTGACCTTCCATGGATGAGGCCATTCCAAGGTAAGACAAACATTGGAATATTAGATTTTCCTTTTGGTAAAGTGATGAGATGAAAATAGGAGAAAATGGTGTAATAAAAATTAGAGAACCAATCAGCAAATTGGTGACAATTGTGGGTGAAGCGGTGGAAAGAGCAGAAGACCAGGATGGCAAGAGTGGACTAGTGACTTTGGACAATTTAATTACCTTCCCTGAAGTTTTTAAAATACAGAAGTTGCTTTATGTCAGTTTTCAAAATACAGCCTGTTAAGAGTCTCAGGGAAAGGAGAAAGGGTGAGTCCATGATGAAGTAGACTCCATCTTTGTACAGAGGTTTATGTTGCACCCCAGTATGTAAAGGCTCTGAAAGTCTTATTATAATAAAGACACCAGCTTTGCTTTGTTTGAAAGGACATTTCCAAAACTTTTTCCTCTTGATTACTATTGACATACATGGGAACAGATTTTCTAAGAAATATGATCTTAGGATTGAGAACAGCATTTATAATTGTTATTTCTTTACATACACACATACACACATATTTTCATCTCTTTTTGTGCATTTCTCCTATTTTTACCAAACTGTTATATTTGAAGCTCGTTCTCAGTCTAATTCACTTTATTTTTCAAGGGCTGCTGTAGGAGAAAACTGCCCACTTAAAACTCTTAGCAGGAGTCACAGCTTCCTAAATATCCAAAACCTAACTCTTCCCAACCTCAAATCAAGGTTTTGAGTAAAATTTATAGGCATAGGAAGTTTTCTTATCTATAGGTCTTTTTGTTAATTTTCCTGAAATGAAGTTACCCTATTATTATTCTTTTATACATATATAATGTATATCCAAAATATGTAAAGTTCGGTGCCTTTTACTAATGTTTCAGCTAAGGACAGTGTAGCTTGTCAAGGGCTGCCCTGTGGTGTCATCCATTTGGACAGCTACAACAAAAAGCTGTGAACTAGGTACCTTGTAAAGAACATAAATTTACTTCTCATAGTTCTGGAGGCTGAAAAGTCCTAGATTAAGGGGACAGCAGATTCCTTGTCTGTTGAGGGCCCACTTTCTGGTTCCTATATGGGATCTTCTCACTCTGTCCTCTGGAGATTCCTTTATGACAGCACTAATCCCACTCATAAGGGCTCCACCCTCATGAATTAATCACCTTCCAAAGTTTCCACCTCCTAATACCATCAAATTGGTGATGAAATTTTAACATACAAATTTGGAAGAGACACAAACTTTCATACCATAGTACCCTGAATCCTGTGGATTTTGTGACCTATAAAGAAATCCCTTTCTCTTTCTCCTTCTCCTTCCCTCTTTTCTGATTTGGCCACCACTGCATTTTCAGTCTTAAATATAGTTTCAGGCATAGTTTTGACAGACATTCAATTATGAGTTATATAAATGAGGCTGAGGAGAGAGGAAGAGGAAAGAAGGGAGAGATAAAGTAAGAAAGGAGTGAAAGAAGGAGAGAAGAAAGGAAACAAGGAAGAAAGGGAGGGAGGGAAGGAAGGAAGGAAGGAAGGAAGGAAGGAAGGAAGGAAGGTAGGGAGGGAGGGAGGAAGGAAGGAAGGAAGGAAGGAAGGAAGGGAGGAAGGTAGGGAGGAAGGAAGGGAGGAAGGAAGAACGGAAGTAAGCACGGCAGGGATGGA
>CAUYRH010093664.1:0-11010 GCA_963574655.1 Perodicticus potto
AAAAAAAGAACAAAAGAAAGAAATAAAGCAACAAGGAAAGAAGGAATGGAAGAAAGGAAATGAGAGAAGTGGTGGGAAGGAGTAAGGAAGGAAGGAGAAAGCAAAATCAAGAAAAGAAAGGAAAGAAAGGAAACAGGAAGTGAAAGAAAAGAAAAAGGAAAGGAAAGGAGATAAAGAAAGAAATGAAAGAAAGACAGAAGAAAGAAAGAGAAAACAAAGGGGAAAAGAAAGGAACAAAAATGTTTTCACATAGTAAATGAGAAAATATCATGAATGTTATAACAATCAGGTTGATAAAAATATCTCCGATTGTATGTGAAGCCCATACACTGTACCCCATGACTGAATTATTGTACACAGCTATGACTCAATAAAAAATAATAATAATAAAAAATAAATAAAACTAAAAAAAAAATCCCTAAAGTAATTTAATAAAGACTGGTGATGAGTGCATCAGATACAAATTTTGTTTTTGAAAGGCAACCAGATAGAAAACTAAAGATGAAAAACTCAGTAGGAAGTTGGGAAAAAGCATCCTCACCTTTGTTGTTATTGTGAACATATGAAAAGACATTTATGCTAACTCAAAATTAAAGAAAGAAAAATACAACAACAAATAGCATTTTCATAAAGGTAATCTTCAGGGAAGATTTGATAGGCATCAACATTTGTTTTGATAGACTTTAATACAGACAAATACATTTAAAAACCTCATGCAGATTATTCATTTCTGGCTATGTTATAATGGCAAGAGGCTATGTATTAGATTGCCAGGGCTGCCACAGCAAACTGCCACCAGCTAAGTGACGACTGAAATGTATTTTCTCACATTTCCCCTGGCTGGAAGGCAAGATCAAGCTGTCTGCAGGTTTGTTTTCTTCTGAGGTCTCTGTAGGGTTTGCAGATGGTCCCTACTCTGTGCTCCCTCCCATGATCCTTCCTCTGTGAGCGTGCATCCCTGTCGTCTCGTTCTGTATCCGAATGGCCATCTAGACTGGGATTAGAACCCTCACTTCTGGCCTCATTTTTACTTAATTGCCTCTCTGAAGATCCTGTCTCCAAATACAGTCACATTCCAAAGCCCTGAATTGTTGTGGGATGAGGGATTCAAAATATAAATTTTGAGACTCTGGTCCGTAACTGATTGTAAACAAACTGAATAGCCATTAATAAGTCATGAGACATCTCTACAATGAATACCATACAGCCATGAGAACTAATTAATCTATTTCTTATGACTTGAAACACTTCCCAAGATGCATTCATTTTTTTCTAACATCTACAAAAGTAAGATATGTTGACTTGTTAAAAAGGCATAGAGTCTGGGCGTCCTTCCTTCCTTCCTTTCTTTCTTTGGGAGGCCATGCTGTTCTCTTGCTCCTCCCCCTCCCCCCTTTTTACATTCCCTCACTTCCTGCATTCTGTGCTAATTGTTTCTTGCTCATGTCTTCCCTGCCCTACTCTCTTCTCTCTAATATAAAATAAACTTATACTTTAACATCCTAAAAAAAGAGTCAGACAAATAGACAGACAACACACAAACACATTTGCTTTCAGATTATCCCAGGAAGAAAAGGCAAAAGAATGATAGTGTCCACTTGCAGGTGAGAGAGAGACATCTCACGACCTAGGAGTAGGAAGGAGACTATTCTGTGCTGCTCCTTCTTTTATAAGGTGTCTGCATCCTTTAAGAAAAAAAAAAAAGGGAGAGAGGGCGGCGCCTGTGGCTTAAAGGAGCAGGGTGCAGGTCCCATATACCAGAGGTGGTGGGTTCAACCCAGGCCCCGGCCAAAAACTGCAAAAAAAAGTGGAGAGAGAAATAAAAAAAAAAGTGTAAGAAAAAAGTTCTTCTAAGACTTTGTAGCCTATGCAAAAAAAAAAAAAGTTAATGGTCATGGCCTTAACTAAAATCATGAATGCAGAAATAAAAAATAAATGAATGAATGAATCTGAGGGAATCAGCAGCCATGACACCCAAGCACTTCTTTCTAAAGACCTTTGCAAAGATGTTGTTATAGTGTCATCCTTCTGATATTTCAGGTAATTAAATCTCCTTCAGTAAGGTCATGCCCATGTAATATTGAACTCCATGGTAATGTCAGTCCTATTATATTGAGCCGCCAGTGTGTTACTCCACTTGTGAGACCATATTCTGTTACACTACACTACAGACGCATAAAAATGAGTGGAACATTAAATTAACTCTCACTCCATCACTGGGTGTATTATCTGTCTCCATTATAATGCAGTGCAGCTTTCTTGAGGGGCCTGGAAAACTTTTTTGGTATTGTCGGTAAGTTTTTGCTGTCTCTTTGATGTCGGTAGATATTTAATTTAATTATCAGGGTTGAATGAACTTGGTGTGGCTGAGTGATAGCGAACTACTCTGTGGAAATGGAACAGTCCACAAACAAATTAGTTCTCCAGATGTGGAGGTTTATAAATAACCACACAGGTGCTGTCTGTGGGTGGGTGAAAAGGGAAGATGGGCATTATGAGCAATAGTGAAATATTTGCTGAAATAGTGGCAAGGGCATTTAGATATAGCGAAGTTTGATTTTGTATTTTTCTTTTACAGGAATATCCTTAAAACTATTTCCTTTCTTATCCCAATCTGGATTCTAACATATATATATATATATATATATATATATATATGAAAATATATATATATATATATATATATATAAACTATATATAATTATATATATATATATATATATATATATATATATATATATATATATATTAGAATACAGATTGGGATAATAAAGGAAATAGTTTGAGGGATATATATTATATTAGAATCCCATATATATAAGACTTTGTAGCCTATGCAAAAAAAAAAAAAAGTTAATGGCCATGGCCTTAACTAAAATCATGAATGCAGAATAAAAAAATAAATATATATATATTCTAATATATATATACACATACACACATATATATTAGAATTCTAATATATGTATGTACATAACGTCCACTCTCTGACCCACCTATCTGTACCCTGTTCAAACCACCATATGTAAACTATGGAAACTGTTTTCTAACCTTTTTCCCTTTTCCAGTCTCATTCACTAAAATCCTGCCACTAGATAAATATTCATAATAAGTACAGCCAATCAAATAATTACCTTGTTTAAAGTGATTCTGAAGGCTCCCTATTGATTCCCTTGGCTCAAGAGAAGAAGCTTAATTCTTCTGATGGTTCATATTTCTCCGTCCATTCCAACCCCCCTGAATTTCCCCTCTTATGCTTCATATCCATCTACCCTGAGATATTCCCAATATCCTGAATATGTCAAGTATATGTCTGGTCTAGAGAGATTCAAAAAGTATTGGTATTTCAATATTAAGTATCTAATGAATTTTCACCTAAAAAGAATGGCATTTTGTAATTATTGTTCTATTTTTAATTTTCTTCTCTTTTAAAGTTTTGTTGCAAAAAAATTAAAATTTTGATCCATTATGCTTTTAAATAAGAGAATATTTCTGAAAGTCTACCAAAAGAATATGTGTCACAGAAAGAATCCCATACACACCAGTAGAGTAGATCTAGCTTGCATTAGCACCTTTCTGCTATTGGCAACTTACAACCTTACCCTCTTGTTTTCAAACTGAATAATTAGTTATGAAGTTGACAAACCTTAGAATATGGGGAAAAGAATGAAGAGATGGTTACTTTAATTTTGATCATAGTTATCCTGGTAGATTTTTTTTTAGGCTCTGATTAATGGTTTTGACATAATTAAAGAATACTACGATTGACTATACAGTTGACTGAACTGGGTTTGTTTAAAAAAGTTTCCTCCTCTAAAACCCATAAACCTCCCCTGAAAATAAAAGGTTAGATTATAACAAAGACTAACAATGTAATACCAGATATTTAATGGATGACTGTCATGCAGCCAAATCTATATTAAGTGCTCTATTTTTTACTGATAATGACTGCTAGGATGACCATGTCTTTTCAGGGTCTATTTTAGCAGACCCATTTTATAGATGCAGAGACTGAACCAAGTGATAGTGTGGAATTTACATGAAGGAATAACTATGGAGCCCAAATCTTCCTCTGAGAACACTGATCGTATAGCCTATGTTACCTAAAACAACTCTGTTCAATTACTCTAATTCATTCATAATAATAATAATTAAAATAATATCATACTTTTAATTCTTTGTGCCTTGACTTTTAACTTGTTCTTATTTTTAGATGTGCATAAGTAGCTATTGACTTCTTAGAAGTGATGTCCATTTGATAGGATGGATGGCAAAGCTACTGTATTCTTTGTGCCCTCATAAATATTGCTAACTTTTTTTTAGCAAAACTGAGAAATTACTGATAAATGTATTAGTCAAATACCCAAATAACAGAAGAATAAACATAATAAACCAGGCATGTTATTTTCTTTTTTTTTTTTTTTTTTTTGTGGTTTTTGGCTGGGGCTGGGTTTGAACCCACCACCTCTGGCATATGGGGCTGGCGCCCGACTCCTTTGAGCCACAGGCGCTGACCCATGTTATTTTCAATACACTGCAAAAATGACTTTTTAAGGGTTTGAACATTTTCAGGCATTACACATGATGCGTATCAGGGGAGCACAGGCAGCTAGGTGTACAGATATTTAATACCAAAGCAAACAGGCACCAGAAACTGGAGTGTGCATTGAAGGTCTTCCAAAAAAGACGGTTCATAAATACGTCTACTGTTCAGAACCTTCAAATGTAGCTTTCCAGGAATTAATTAGGAAAACTTAATCTTCTTTTAATCAGACAAAAAATGGCCTACCTTGCACATCAGAAACTAACTTGTTTGGCAATCAGAGGACATGGCACCAGATGGCGAGGTTGGTGAGGACGCTTGGAAACCAACTCATTTGCACAATTCTCAGAGAAAGTAAATATGTATACCTTCAAGGAAAAGAAAGAGATGCTCAAGAGGACTCTGGACACTAGAGCTGGAAAATACTACAGAAATCTGTGCTTTGATTGGAAAATCTGATCACAGCAGGTTTTTGCCCCTGCCATTGCTAACATTTTGGGCCAGAAGAACCTTTGTTGCGGAGTACTGTCCAGCACATCATAGGAGGCCACTGTCCTGCCTCTATCCTCTACAATCAGTGGTTCTCAACCTTCCTAATGCCATGACCCTTTAATACAGTTCCTCGTGTTGTGATGACCCCCAACCATACAATTATTTTCATGGCTATAAAAATAATTTTGTAGCTGGGGGTCACCGCAACATGAGGAACTGTATTAAAGGGTTGCGGCATTAGGAAGGTGGGAAACACTGCTCTAGATGCTAAAATGTCACTCCATTCCTAGTGTGACACAATCTCTCATTGTCTCTGCCAATTTAAAGATGCCGTAATTTTGTAACTCGTCTCTAATTCCAAAGCAACATACATCAATATATCAAGTTTGGTATGATGTGCAGGATTTGTTCCAATTAGTATTGGGGGTTTCCGGGACTGTCGTCTCTTCTTTTTGTCTTTTAAAACATACCCCATAATACAAACTGGCATTCATGGAATCCATTTGTAAAACTAAGTGTCAAAAACAGGAAATTATGGATTCAGAACAGAAAGTACTTGCTGTAATCCTTAACAAAGTAACACTAATATAATTAGCAATAAAAAATGGGATGTGGGTAAAAAGTTTCAGAGTGCTAATTATCTTATTTGCATAAAAGGAAGTCAATCCATACTGCCTTAAATATGTGGGGAAAATAATGATTCTAACCTCTTAATGAGTTTAATAATGCATTTTCTTAATTTCATAGTGATCTTTTAATAAATTATGTTCCCTGATGTGGAAAACATTTTAAATTCAGCAATTCTTTTCGTTGTTCTTGCTTTTTTATTTTAAATCAAAGAAGAGAAATGAAGTACACTCATTTAACCTATCAATACTAGTAAAAAATAATTTATTTATTTATCTACAGTCATCTTTGTGTCATCCATCTTTCTTTTCCATACATGCTCTCTCTCTCTTTCCTTTCAATTACCTACCCATCGTGTATCTTTCCATTCATCCATCCATCTGCTCTTCCTTCCATCAATCTCTGTTTCCATATACAGACAGAGGTCTGCTTCCTCACGAATTTGCAATGCTATCATCATATTACCAACATCTAAATATTAGTCATTTATGGGATGTGATATTTGGTGCTATCTCTTTTTCTTCTCTTTTGTATGTTACTTGAAATAGTAAATACACAAATATTTTACTAATACTAAAAGGGTTGTGATTTAAATAGCTAAAAAGAGCAGATAGAGGAAAATAGTAGCTTATATGATTTGTTGAGAATCCAGATCACAGATTGTTTTGTCAAATAAGGAAAATAATATTTCTTAAAACAAGAGATGCAGGTCTTATTTCTAAGTAGAATAAAACTTCCAAGGAAAATAGGTATTTTAAATACTTTGTATGCCTCCCACAATGTCTAACACAGTCCCACATAAATGTAACGCCCATATAAATGTATCCAAAAGCAGTTTTAAATACAATTCATATTCTCTTTACCTATGTCCCCAAGTGCAAATTTTTGTGTGTTATCAAAAGCCCACAACATATTTGGTTTCCTATTTCCTTCCTTATAATTTCATATTCCATCCAGTCTTGACTTTGCAACTTGACATGCTCATCCCATCTTATCCTATGTATGTTTGCTAGTCTAGATTCAGTTTTATTCCTTGGTTTTAAAGAAGTTTAGAGAGTTAACAGCAGAAAATATTCCAGAGATTAAGTATCACACCATGACACACTACCTCTGGGCTTTCAAGTATAATAACAAGCTGGTACCAACCTCTTGCGGGGCACTTTGCAATTAGTAGGTACAAAGCACTGAGTAAGAGGGTGTCAGGGAACATAAATGGATATACACTTTATGCATTTTTCATTAGGTGTCCTGTCCCATAACCACAGTGATTTGAGGCATCAGTTAAGAGACATAGGTTAAGAGAATACGAGTTGTATTTAAAACTGCTTTTGGATACATTCATATGGGCATTACATTTATGTGGGACTGTGTTAGACATTGTGGGAGGCATACAAAGTATTTAAAATACCTATTTTCCTTGGAAGTTTTATTCTACTTAGAAATAAGACCTGTATTTAGGAATGGAGAAAGGAAGCACTACTTAGATATCTCCTCTTCAGAGATGGTTTTACATCTGGCATGGCTTATATCAAGCAAGCCTTGATGAGGGATTGCAGGAGAGGGTCCTCTAAGAATTATTCAACTTCTTAGAAAAAGGAGGATCAGAAAAAAAAATGTGAGTTGACGGTGATACCTAGTTCATATTCTTTTGTGTGGGCCATGCCATCGAAAGCTTTCCTAGCAAAGAAGGATAACAAAGAGTCTGGCATCGATGGCTTCCTTCTCCCACTGCAGTGTGGAGCCAAGTTCACCTTCATTCCCATGTCTCGTGGTCATAAAAATTGGCTTTTCTTGGGTGGAAATACTGGGTTCTAGCTATTATGCTTCAATCTTTCACAAAGCTCCTTCTGTTCAGTTAGTATTTATGGCAATAGAGATGTTAGACCAACTTGGTGGAAGCAAACCCTTCTTGAAAATTTGGGCCCTATTAAGAAGAAGGATTGTTTTAGCCAAAACTTGATTGGTACGTCCTAGGTAGGAAAACGCTGTGGTATAACATTGGCAAACATGACATTAGAGTTCCTCTATTTTAGGAAACTACCTTATTAGAGCAATTTATTATTTAAAATGGGGAACCTAGGGCACAGGCTATAAAAAGACATAGAAATTTAAAATAAAAAAAATGTGAGCATTAGAGAAATAGTTAGATTCAGTGTTTGATATGGACAAAAGAAAGAGAAGGGAAGAGAAAGAAAGTCCCTATATGTATGGAGTCAAACTTCAGAAGTGTTTGGAGAAACAGAATTGCTTTTCTGAGAATTAACACAGGTACAGAAAAATTAGTGCACAGGGAAGTGCACTAATTCACTTAAAGAAAGAAATTAGGGGCAAGAATGTGAAGGAAAATCAAATCCATCATTGATTAGGGTGGAGGCCAAGAACTCAAATCTGCCTCTAAATGTGAGAACAATCCTATTGTAGTTGAAAAATCAAAGGACTTTTTGACCTCCGCTGACATCTGAGTTATATTGGTTATTACTATAGACATTTTCTAAGTATAAATTAGAAAAACTGGACCAACTCCTACTGTGCCAGAAACATCACTGAATGAGATTGGAAACTATACATTTTCACTGAGACTAACACCAATTTTCTCAATGACTTGGGCCAAGTTATTTATTTTCTATGTTCTCCAACAATAACTTCGGGACATCTGATCAGATATTCCTTTAAGATTTTTTGCCATCTGAAGGTGTCCCGGAACGTGTCGATTATATTGACTATGACGGGATGTATCTGTTCTTTGCAGGTTACTCTTCCTTCTCTACTTATTTTTGTAAAGATATTCTGCGTTATTTATAGTAGTAACATTGCTGATGAAAAAATGTGAAGACTGTAAACAGACATCTCTCTAAAGAAGACATATACACGGCCAACAGCTACATGAAAAGATGTTCAACATCACTAATGGCTAGGGGAGTGGTAATCAAAATGACATGAGGTATCACCTCACACCTGCTAGGATGGAGGTTACGAAATAAAAAAGATGTGCTGGCGAGGATATAGAGAAGTTGAAGCTCTTGTACATTGTTGCTGGAAATGTAACATGGGCTAGTAGCTGCCATGGCAGAGCACACGGAAGTTCCTTAAAAAACTAAAAAGAGAATTTCCATGTGATCCAGAAATCCCACTTCTGAGTATATACATAAAAGAATCGGAAGCAAGAGCTCTAAGACATATGCACACTCCCATGTCCATTGCAGCCTTAGTCATGGCAGCTAAGATATGGAAACACCCTAAATGTCCACTGATGAATGGGAAAGAAAAATATGGGGTACACATAATGTTTTGGTAAAAGGGAAAAGATTTATGTGATCTGAAGGAAAACCAGTTAAAGTTTTAAAAAAGAAAGTCCATATGCTACCCAATGGATGAACCAAGATAACATCATGCTAAGTGAAAAAGCCAGATAGGGACGAATGCTACATGATTCCATTTGCATGAACTTCTAAAATAATCAAATTCATAGAGTAGGTTGGTGGTTTCCAGAGGCTGAGAGGGAAAATAATGGGGAGTTAGTATTCAACAGGTATAAAGTTTCACTTATACAAGATGAATAATGTCTAGAGATCTGTTTTATGACATTGTGCCTATAGTTAATACTGGATTATACGCATAAAAGGTTTGTTAAGAGGATCTATCTCATATTAAGTGTTCATATTGTAATAAAAAATACAGAATTCACATTCATGCTAAGAGAAACTTGGATTGTGAAGAATTTTTTTTTATTTTTTAAATAGCAACGGATCCAGCTCTGTGAGTGATCTCTAAATGAATAAATCTGGGAAAATAGCATATAATTACCTTTTCTGCATTACTTACAAGTCATCATGAGTAAGGGCTGAGTGAATTCTTTGAATGGTGGCCAGCCTCCCAGTCTTGGAGCTGAATAGCTTGCCCCTGGTTTAAAGACACCATCTCACCAGGACACCTGTTTGATTATTCCTCTTTCCTTCTTTGTAGCTACAACTTTCTACTAATGTGGAGCTTTGTATAAGCTAGCTCAGCAAATTCTGCTCATTTAAAAAAAATCAATCTCTTGGCTGGATTTCCCTTCTCTTCAATGACTATAATTTGATTATTTTCATGCTGTGAAATGATAGATGAAACATTCAGAGCGGTACTGTGATTCTGAGGACTAATGGAAGACTCTAATGGTCTGTCTTTGATATGAGAAAACTATTAGTTAGCTTGCTGTCTTTTCTATCATGGGTTCTTTCTTTGAATTGGTGAGAATCTTAAAAATGATACACATATTCAGCTTCTGCATCTCAGCTTGGTTTGGAGGGTTCAATTGATTTTTGGAGGTGGTATCGTGTTATGGTTGAGGCAAGGGAAAGGACTGGGCATCAAGTAAACGTAGGTTACATCTGTCCTGCTGATAGTTGTGTGACCTTGCTGTGTGACCTTGACCTCTTTAAACCCAGATTCTGTGGCAACAAACAAAAATAAATTATGCCACTTGCCTCACGGTATAATATTAAAGATAAAGTTAGATAACATGTACAGCATTCAGAGTAGTGCCTGTGCAACGGCCCTCAATTAATACTAGGAATTATTTTTTCTGTCTTTATGTGGGTGTCATCATCCTATACAGGTGAATTATGGGAGAACATCAAAACTTCAGTTATATAAACATCCTTCAAAGTGTTCTTCTTCCACTTGGCAATAGATATATTATTTCCCTGTTTCCCTGTCAGATAGCAGCACCCAGCTGACTCAGGCATTTACCACTTACAGCCAGGGCCATGCTTGGTGCTAAATACTAAATTATTGAAATGATTAAATACTACATTATTTAATTTATTAAATTATTTATTTAATTTTCCAGCTTGCACATGTCTCAGAAACATTTATTTGCATTCATAAATCCTAAGACTTATCATTTAATGCAAAGTGCAGGGTTCTTTAAATCCATCATGTCTGATCTACCGAAATTCAACCAATATCCACTATGCCATCATCTCACTGTCTCTTAATCTTAACAAAGCTTTCATATGCTGAAAGACAGTTATTGACACTGCTCAGTTTCTTTTACAGGCTAATTGTTCCTCTTACATACTGTTTATGGCATTAATTATTGTTTTTTGTGAATTATACTTACTGCCTTCACATGCAACTATCTCTTTTAAAACGTTGATTAATCTTGATGTTCTTCAAGATCATAAGTGTTATTTTTTTCTTTTTCTTTTAATTTTTTTGAAATTAATATGAGAGTACAACATTTAGTCACATTGTTCTAACTTTCAGGGTAAGGTTCCATTTCTAGAAGAGTCCCTCACCCAAGGGGCAAGTTATACACCCTCACCATGTTCACATTAGGTGAGATCCTACCTCATGCCCTCCCT
>CAUYRH010093666.1:0-25628 GCA_963574655.1 Perodicticus potto
TCACACAGCTCACAGCAACCTCCAACTCCTGGGCTTAGGCGATTCTCTTGCCTCAGCCTCCCGAGTAGCTGGGACTACAGGCACCTGCCACAACGCCTGGCTATTTTTCTGTTTTGCAGTTGGGCCGAGGCTGGGTTTGAACCCGCCACCTTCGGTATATGGGGCCGGTGCCCCACTCAATGAGCCACAGGCACCGCCCCTAGTTACAATTTTTTAAGAAGGGAAATTCAGAGACACGTGGCCTTTATGCTTACACATAATACAGATCTGCAGTAATTTAATCATTTTTGTTTTAGCGCAGAAATAGAATAGCAGTCAGTAGAGAGAGTTAAATAACCCCCAAACAGACTCAGATATATGTAAGAATATAAAATATTATAGATACTACTGCTGTGTCAGTTGGGATGGGAAATGTTGTTTGCTTTTAAGAAAAAGATTGATTTTCATTCTAACCTCATCCAAAGTAAATTCCAGGAGCTTGAAGCATCTTTAAATGTACAAAGAAAAAGAAACTAGAAGGAAATGGAGTGGACGCGTCTGCAAAGAATGTTGTGCACTTAAACAATGGGATCACAAAGGAAAGAATATGACATTTAACACACGTAAAATCTAGAACTTCTCAACACCAATAAAACCACTTCAATACAATTTTTTAAAAAACAATAGTCGCTTGAAATATGACATAGCATGGAAAATATTCTCAATCTTATGACATATACAAATAGATGAGAAAAAAACAGAAATTCTGTAGATAGCAGAAAAGTCACAAAAGAGGAAATACTAAGGGATAAACAACATTTTAAAGTGTTAAAATTTTTAAGTCCGATTTTTATCTAAGTAGTAGTAGTTTTATTAATAGAATATCCATGTTGGCTGGAGTCGACTAATACAGGCAGTCTAGAGCACTAACGGAACGGACATAAGTTGGCAGAAACCATTTGGAAGAAAAATTGGTAATATTGATCCAGAGTCTTAGAATTATTTTTGCCTTTATGTCAACAGTTTCTGCTTTTATGTCAACAATTTCATTTGTAGAAGACAATCCAAAGAAAACAATCATAAAAATAGACGAGGATTATTTATAAGGATATTCTCGTTCTCATTATTTTTAAAATAAAACATGGGTGTCTTAGAAATGTAACATTGAGGAACTAATTAGATAAAATCCTGTAGCTTTCCAACATGGTAGCCATTAAAACTTATTTTTCAAAGAATGTTTAATGACACGGGAAATGCTCGTGTGATGGTGTTAAATTAAAAAGATAGCTAAGTATGTGCAGCGCACGTCTGGACACATGTGGGCAAAGGGGAGAGCTTGACAGGCCGGACCCCTTCTAATTCCCCCATTAGAATTGTTCAGTATAGTCCAGAGAGTTTTTGTTTTTTGTTTTTTGTTTTTTGGAGACAGAGCCTCAAGCTGTCACCCTGGGTAGAGTGCTGTGGCATCACAGCTCACAGCAACCCCCAACTCTAGGGCTCAAGTGATTCTCCTGCTTCCGCCTCCCAAGTAGCTGGGACTACAGGCACCCGCCACAATGCCCGGCCATTTTTTGGTTGCAGCCACCATTGTTGTTTGGCGGGCCCAGGCTGGATTCGAACCCGCCAGCTCAGGTGTACGTGGCTGGTGCCTTAGCCCTTTGAGCCACAGGTGCCGAGCCAAGGGTTTTTTTTTTTTTTTTAATAAAGGAAGACCCCTTAATCCATTTTACAAAAGATGGCATTTATTTCTTTTACTTTATCACACAGTGCTTACTGTATGCCAGGCACTCTTTTAAATGCATTTTTTTATATTAACTCAGTCCTCATCACAATCTTATGAGGCTGTTACGGAGGAAGAAAGTGAAGCACGGAAATCTCAAGCAGTTTGTCCAAGGTCATAAAAGCAGTATGTGCTTCAGCTGGCGTTTAAACCAGACCGTCTGGCTGCAGTGGTCTGGCTCTAAACCCCTGTGCTTTGCTGTCTTAAACTGAAACCCAGTAAAGATAGCACCAAAATGGAAAACGACAAACCAGTAATACTTTTAAATATATACATGTGAAAGCCCTTGAAAAATATTAGCATATTGAATGCAGTATACTACCTTATAATGCATTAGTAGAAGAACATTTATACACCATGACGAGCTTTGGGCTCTTTCAGGAATTCAAGAATGGCTAAATATTAGTAAATTTATCAGAATGGTCTATTTTATAAATCAAAACTTTGAAAAAAGTTTCTAGACTAGGTATCAAAACACATTTAATTAAATTCAGCAGTTACTCTGTTTAATTTTTTGGAGACAGAGTCTTGTTCTGTTGCCGCAGGCCAGACAGAGTGCAGTGGCTTCCTCACAGCTTGCTGCAGCCTCAAGCTCCTGGAATCAAGCTGGCTCCTGCCTCTTCCTCCTGAGTAGATGGGACTTCAGGTGTGTGCCACCGTGCCTGGCGAATTTTTCTATTCGTTTGTAGAGACAGTGTCTTGCTCTTGATTGTTGGTCTCCAACTCCTCTAAGCCCTCGCTATCCTTCCCCCTTGGCCTCCCAGAATGCTAGGATTACAGGAGTGAGCCACCACACCCAGTTAGCAAGGACTGTTAATAAAAAAATCCAGATAAAACTAAAATAAAGTAATTTACTGTAGCAATTAAATTATATGTTAACGTAAAGGCTATGTCTTTCTGAATTTCTCTTTAAAAAGGTAGCTAAATGAACATTATTAAATTTTTTATATAAAACTTAGTCAAGGTTATTTGCCAAAGTCAACAACGAATACCGTATTAAATACTATGATAGCACACTAAAATTTAGATATGTGTGTATTCCTAAACCAAAAGTTATTTTTAGTATGTAGAAGTTGAAATAGAAAAAAAAAAAAATTGATTCAAACGAGTTAAGGTCACATTTAATTTAAAGACATGACTATGTCCCTTATGGAAGACATATTACAACTGAAAGATTATCCCTTCCCAAATTCAGACTTAAAAGCTGGAGTGCAATTGCAACTGATCCTGCCATGGTTTCTTGTTTATTAAAAAAATAAAAACGTTCAATACTACAAAAGATCAATAAATAAGATTCAAAGACTGAGTGTTAGGAGAGAAGATATTGTCAATTCATGTCTTAATCAAAAGGCTATTATTCCTACTAATCAAGGAATTTCTACAGTTCAGTAAGAAAATTACAAATGCAATAGATAAAAGGGGGCAATACACCACACTGTTAACACAGGTTGCCTCAAAAAGGTGAGATTGAGATTGAAGTGGAAACAATTACTAGTTTTTTTCTTACACATCCTGGATTGTTTGATGTATTACAGTGGATGTTAAAAACTACTAGGTAAGGGCAGCACCTGTGGCTCAGTGGGTAGAGCACCGGCCCCATATACCGAGGGTGGCAAGTTTGAACCGGCCCGGCCAAATTGCAATGAAAAATAGCTGGGCATTGTGGCGGGCGCCTGCAGTCCCAGCTACTCGGGAGACTGAGACAAGAGAATCGCCTAAGCCCAAGAGCTGGAGATTGCTGTGAGCTGTGACACTACAGCACTCTAATGAGGGTGACAGGGTGAGACTATCTCAAAAAAAACTAGGTAATATATGAGCGGACAGTTTAATGGAGAATAAGGAAGGACAGAATAATAAAAGGGAAAAGGGATACCATTTTAGTCAAAATAATTTATGCCCAGGCCACGTCATACACACACCTCGGATTTTCTTGATTTCACTTGTTTTCTGGGCTTCCCTGGCTCCCTGTTGAACAGCACCCTGAGACCAAAGCCCAGAGGCTCCGGTCCCCTGCTGTTTTCTGAGTTGTGTGGAGCAGGGCACTGAGGGGCCAAGGGTCTTGACCTCCCCAGTGGCTGCTAATGGGGTGAGGCAGTACAACTTTCCAGGAGGGGAAAACTAAATTCCCAGAGAGCTATGATCAAAGTTCAAAGGAAGATGGGAGAAAGCAGGCAGATAAATTCCTGTTCCATCCCTTCTTCCAGCAGACTCTTACAAAATCTGGTGTTCACTTTGGTCTGTAAAGAGACCTCCTGTAAGCTAGAGAACCAGCCAGGCTTCTTCGTGGAACTCGGGCCAGCTCGGAAATGCAGCACCACCCTTCTCTGCTCCATGTTCTGTTTCCCGCACACACACTGTTGATGCTGCACCTCCAGTTAAGCCTTCCCCTGACGCTTTCCTAGGGCAGACTACAGCCAGATTTGAACAGAAAATTCATGGACTAGGAAAGGAAAATGGTAAATAAACATAAAAAATTCTCCAGCTCAGAAATAGGGCAATGCCCAGAAACCACAATGAGATTATTATTATTTTTTTTTTGCACATCAATTTGGCAAAAATTAAAATGGTGAATAGCATTCAATGCTGATGAGATTTGGGAAAATATGAAGGGGGAGAGGAAGTAATTGGGTATACACTTCCTGGAAAGTGATCTGGCAGCATGTATTAAAACAATGAGTGTGAGGCGGCGCCTGTGGCTCGGTGGGTAGGGCGCTGGCCCCATATACCGAGGGTGGTGGGTTCAAACCCAGCCAAGCCAAACTGCAACAGAATAGCGGGGTGGTGTGGTGGGCGCCTGTGGTCCCAGCTACTCGGGAGGCTGAGGCAAGAGACTCGCCTAAGCCCAGGAGTTGGAGGTTGCTGTGAGCTGTGACACTACGGCTCTCTATTGAGGGCAACAAAGTGAGACTCTGTCTCTAAAAAAAAATACATTGAGTGTGCATAACTGTGACCAGCCATCTCTTCTATTGATACATTAATTCATGTGGCTCTACGTGCAAAGACCATTCTTCCAGTATTGTTATAATTAGTAAAAAATAGCAGAAAGTGGCATGTCCATTTAAAGGAGGAAGTTCTTGAATAAAGTATGACATATCCACTTTTATGGAGTATGTTACCGCCATCAGAAGGAGTAAGTTCCAAACATGTGCTTGCTGGAATGATAGCTCTGATCATTTGAGGTGAGAAGACTCCATTACAGAATAATGTCTGCGGTGCGATCCTATTTCTGTACAAGAAAAGTGTGTATCTGTGTCTTCACATATGTTTGTTCAAGTGTCTAAAAAGTAAGACATGCAAAGATACACCACACTGTTAACACAGGTTACCTCAAAAAGGTGAGATTGAAGTGGAAACAATGACTGGGTTTTTTCTTACACATCCTGTATTGTTTGATGTATTACAGTGGATGTTAAAAACAACTAGGTAATAATAGGAGTGGACAGTTTAATGGAGAATAAGGAAGGACAGAATAAAAAAAGGAGAGAGAGATACTATTTTATTCAAAATAATTTACAATGCACACGTCTTTGGTTAATCCTAAAGAAAAATTCTAAACTGCAGCCAAACTTTTACATTATTTTGCTGTGAGCGTTAATAGATGGAATTCCTTTAAAAATCAATGTGGCAATATCTATCAAATATTAAATGTCATACCTTCCAATCCACTAATCCTACTTCTAAGACTTTAATAGAAATGCTGCTAGAGATACAATATATTTCATGTAATCTTTTAAATAAGGAAAACTAGAAACATAAACATTCATCAATATAAGAATATTATAGAATATTTTATGCAGGTAAGAACGTCCTCCTGTGGAATGAATATACACGACTTATAAAAAGAAAAAAGCACTGCCAAGTAGTTTTATCCTTTTGTTTTATTACATATATTATTAAAATAATACTTTCCATAATACTTATCTTTGAGGAAAGAAATCAAAAGGAAGTTTTTAATGTTTATCCATCTTATATGTCTTAGAATAGCATATTGTTTTTATGATAAAAAGTTAAAAACAACAAAATCTCTTGAATTTTTTCCATAAGTATATGTTTTTATCATCATAAGAAAAACAAATGAACAAAAAAATTAGGTTTTCCAATTCAGTGAAATGGGTAATTTTATTTTGTATGTGTGTTTTAAATACTAAATGCAAACCAGCGTCAAATTGTTTTATTTTATGCCTTGCCCTGTTCCAAAAGAAATGGGGTGTCTTTTGCCCAAGCTAGAGAACTATTTCATTAAATTCAAAATAACATGCACATAAGCTCTAAATATTTGCCCAAATAACCATTGTCTTTAGTAAATGCATTTCATGTGTTATAATATTTGGGACCCTCTAAAGTGTGGGGCTCAGGGTCGTCTTGCCTGGGATGTTGGTCCACAGGGAATTGTTGCTGGGGCTTAAGTAAGGTGGCCCTACCCGTAATACGGGCTCCTATGGGCAAGCTGTTTTACCTTTTACAAATTACTCTGTTTCTTTGAGTCCGAAGCGTCCACCTCTTTAGAAACCGAGTAGAGATAATGCCACTCCTTGAAGGAATAATGGTTTGAATTTTAAAAGTGATAAGTTGGACACTGTCGTTACTGAGAAAATCATAGTGGAGAAAATCTACTATGGAAGGGAAAGAAAAATGAGTCACCTAAGGCACTTTTTGGCCTTAAATGTTTTCTACATCACCTCCAGCTTTACCTTTGTGACAGTTATCACGAAAACAATAACATAATTATTTGATCCTAAGAAATTGCCCAAACTTTATGAGCTCAGTGAATACCCAGATAGCACACCAAGAGTTTGTTGTCTGTCCTCTCAGCCCCTTAGTCTAAGTCATCAAAGAAAAATTCTGGATGCTTCCACAAGGTTTGCAAAGATTCATTATTTCATTTTTAAGCGTAGATGAAGGCACTGAACCTTATTTGTTTTTTTTAGACAGTCTCACTCTGTCTCCTTGGGTAGAGCTGTGGCATCGTAGCTCACAGCAACCTCAAACTCCTGAGTTCAGGCAATTCTGCCTCAGCTTCCCAATTAACTGGGACTACAGGCGCCCACAATGCCCAGGTAGTTTTTCTATTTTTAGTAGCGATGGGGGTCTCGCTCTTCTCAGGCTGGTCTTGAACTCCTGAGCTTACATAATCCACCTGCCTGGTTGAAGGTATTGATTTCTTAGAGTTTGTAGCTTTCTTTATGGTTGACAAATTACTTTTTAAGGATATCTGGATATTTTGCATCTGAAAGAAGCTAAAGGAATCAAAACCTGGCAGAGTCCATAAACACTGGATGGGAGTCTCTGTCCGGGTCACTGTTTAGATGCTGAAGTGAAACCGACACACTCACCTTTTACGTGTCCCCACAGAGAGCACAACGTGTGTATGGACATGGATGTTTGTGTCAGTCTGGCATACAAACTAATCTCATCACATTGTGAGGTATATCTGTTAGGTAATATTTATTGATTTGCTGCTGTGCCAAGACCCAGGGCCAGGTGCCCCAGGGGAACAGGGAAAGAGTAAGGTGCAGCCTTGAGCAGCTTGCAGTGAGTAAGGGGAGTAAATTACTGATGTTAGAACAGAATCTTTAAAACACCTAATTTATTTCTTTAGTAGAGAGAACTCACTGGTGAGAGCCTTATAGATTTTCAGCTGCAGCACTCTTGAGGGGGAAGCATTTTAAATCAAGTTTATCTACAAAGTTGTCCAGTGTCAAGACTCTGAGCTTGATCCAGTTTTCTTCTCATGCATACACTCACAAAAAAGTCAAGAATTACAAGGTAAAACCATGATAATTGCATTGGATCGTAATTATGATTGTCACTTCTATAGTGGTACAAAATCCTAAATTGATGGGCAGAACGCGAATGTTAGTTATAGCTGTGTCGGTGATTTGCTTTACATGATCTGGTTCTACCAAAACATACTTTCACTTACAGAATTTCTTTTTGCTTAATGTTTTTCTTTTCTTTTTCAGGAGTTTATTTTGTCAGAAGATTATAACAAGATGACTCCTGTGAAGAGCTATCAAGGTAGGGAGTGAGAGGCGTGTCTTCATTACCCAGACTTTAAAATCATTCTTGCTTGTTTTCACTGCCCCGAGACAGCACTCACTGTGCCATAGTCAGGGGACAGAGCAGAGCAGCCCTTTTTATTTTTTGCGACAGGATCTTGCTCTGTTGCTCAGGCTAGAGTTCAATGACATCTTCACAGCTCACAGCAACCTCCAACTCCGGGTCTTGGGTGACCCTCCTGCCTCAGCCTCCCAAGTAGCTGGAAATAACGGGCACCTGCCACCACACCTGGCTAATACTTGTATCTTCTGTAGAGATGAGTCTCTCTATGTTGCTCAGGCTGGTCTCAAACTCCCGAGCCCAAGCTGTCCTTCCTTCTCGGCTTCCAAAGTGCCTGGATTACAGTCATGAGCCACTGAGCCCAGCCCAGAGCAACCTTTGGCCTCCAAAGTGCCTGGATTACAGTCCTGAGCCACTGAGCCCAGCCCAGAGCGACCTTTTGAGGTGAATGTTGCCCAGTTTTTGAATTAAGGGGCTGAGACCCAAAGAGATTGGGTCACTTGCTTCTGGCCCTATAGCTGGTCAAGTGCAGACCCAGGACTGGTCGGTGACTCCCAGGCCCGCAGGCTCTGTCTCCCAACTACACCATGCGGCTTTCCAACAACGGGGCAGGCTCAGGAAGTGGGGCCTGGGCTGCCGTAGAAAGACATGCTTCATACTTAGAATGCTCAGAGTGGTCATATTGCCCAAGGGAAAGAGGAAGATACAGCCATGAGCAGCTTACAGTGAGCAAGGGGGAGTGAATTACTGATGTTAGAAACAGGATTTTTAAAACACCTAATTTATTTCTTTAGTAGAGAGTACACACTGGTGAGAGCCTTACAGATTTTCAGCTGTGGCACTCTTAAGAGGGAAGCATTTTAAATCAAGTTTATCTACAAAGTTGACCAGTGTCAAGACACTGAAGACCCAATTGTGTCTTCAGCATTGGCAGGCCATCTTTATAATACAGCTCAGGAACAATTTTTGGAATGAATCTCTTGATCCAGACCAACAAGGTTGTGGCATCAGAACATCACAGGAAGACCTTTTGACACTTCAAGGTCATTTCATCTAGATCTTGTGACCTAATTTTATCCTGTGTGATTATCCAGCCTCTCCAGAGACAGAGTAGCCATTCTGATTTTGGAAAATTGTAAGCATTGAGTATTGTATTTTAAGATTTGGGACTAAAATTCATTTCTCTCTAGTAGTACTTTTTAATTTTTTCATGCTCAATAGTTTTTTCATACTTCAAATAATTTTCCTACCTAACTATGTTCCAGTAACTGACATCCATAGTGTCTGTCTGTAAAGCCATTTATAATCATGTGGAAGATGCAGACAGGTGAACACCATCCCCTATTGGTCTTTACCGAGCTAATTGGAGCCACAAAAACTGAGTTTAATCTCTCTTACACGTGATAGGCTTTCAGTTAGTTTAAAATCACCATGACAGTTCTCACTGCTGAGAGAGAACTTCCTTTCCGTCTTGTTTTTACCTTTCCCTTCTAGCCTAAACATGTCTCCAACTCCTATTTTAAATCATCTGGGTTTTGTTCTTTAAAACATTGTTTTACATGTAGTCCATAAATATGTATAACTGTTATGTACCCATTTTTACAGAGCATTTCTTAAATATCTTTTAATTGTCTCAGTCACAGATTTGAGATAATCATATTATACCTTTAGGGAATAAGGCATGTTTTGGTAGGCATCCTGTCAGTTGGCTCCAGACGATACTGTTTCCTGGTAGCCATGCTCCTGCCCTAGTGTAGGCTGGACCTGGAACATGGCAAGTGATGGATTTTCCTTCCAGGATTGGCCACAGGAGACTGGGGCTTCCATCTGCCTGGCCCTCTCTTGCTTACTGATGGAAACCAGCTGCTGTGTTGTGAACTATCCTGTGGATAAGTTCCTATGCAGAGGAACTGAAGGAGGCCTTATCAATAGGCAGTAAGAAACTGATGTCCTTAGTTTAACAGCTCACGAGGAACTGGGTCCAGCCAGCAACAATGGCAGAGAGCTGGGAGCAGATCTTCCCTCTGTCAGCTCCACCCCACGCCTGGATCATAGCCTGTGAGAGAGAGAGCATGTCAGAGACTCTCAGCTAAGCTGCACAAGGTTTCTGACCCACAGAAACTCTGAGATAATAAATGTTCACTGTTTGAAGCTGCTAAGTTTGGGGGCAATTTGTTACCTAGCAGTAGGTAACTAGTACATGCATATAATCTGATAAGTATTAGTATAAAATCTTGTTTTCTTCCTTCCTCTGCTCTCCTGGCACTCTTCTTCTAATATAAAAAGGGACTTTTCTGGCAGCCACTTTGCACTGTGAGCTCATGTGGAATAGGCAACTTAGCTTCTCAGTAATTCTCAACTTGAGTTGTTTTTAGGCTGTGTCTTCTGTACTTCTGAAGCTAGTTCTCATTTTTATTTTGTATGTTTGTTTTTAGCCTAAATGCTGAACTTCATATTCTGTTATCTGCATCCCATTTTACATAGCCCATCACCTCAGTTCATCCAAATATTTGAAATCTCAGTTGTCATTAAATGTATGAATTCTCTCTTAGTTTGTGTTTTCCTTAAACATGTAAACATAAAATATGTCGTTCTCCGTGCCATCATTAAAATAACCATTGGCCTCACAGATGTATGTGTGATGAACGTGCCACTAGAAACTCCTCTTCATGTGCCATATTCTTGAGGTCTCCTAATGTAGCTCATATGTATTTTGTATATAGAGGATTATTAAAACCTGATGACTAGGGCGGCGCCTGTGGCTCAGCGAGTAGGGCGCCAGCCCCATATACCGAGGACGGCGGGTTCAAACCCGGCCCTGGCCAAACTGCATCAAAAATTAGCTGGGCGCTGTGGCGGGCGCCTATAGTCCCAGCTACCTGGGAGGCTGAGGCAAGAGAATCGTGTAAGCCTGAGAGGTGGAGGTTGCTGTGAGCTGTGACTCCACAGCACTCTACGGAGGGCGATAGAGTGTGACTCTGTCTCCACAAAAAAAAAGAAATCAGCTCTCTCAACAAATAACCTTTTGATCCGTCTTCAAGGAGAGATTGTACCTATCTTGCAGAAGGGTGTATTCTAGCTCTCATGACAATTTTTCTTTTCTTTTTTTTTGAGACAGAATCTCAAGCTATTGCCCTGGGTAGAGTACCGTGGCATCTACAGGCGCCCACCACACTGCCCAGCTGTTTTTTTCTTGTAGTTGTCATTGTTGTATCACAGGACTGGGTGGATTTGAACCTGCCAGCTCCAGTGTGTGTGGCTGGTGCCCTAGCTGCTGAGCTACAAGGCACCGAGCTGACAATCGCATTTTTCATTATAAATTAATAACTTCCTCTTTTGATTCAGAACAAGTCTCTAGAACTTGCAGAATCTATTCTTTGCAGGGATCCCACTTATACTGTGCTGACTAAGCAGGCAGCAGCACCCCAAATGCCTGCTGTGGCACCAGGGACTTCCCTCATGCCTGCAAAGTCTTCCTGAGACACATAGACCCCATGGCATTGCCTGTGGTGTTTATAACATTAGTATAAATCTTATAAATTCCTTGTCTTGAGCCTTTCACTTAGGTATTCTTCTTTAAATTTCCTAAGAAAAGTGAATTCAAATCAAGTGAAGGGATTACTGAGCTTCAGCAATCTGTAGTAAACCGTGTACTGTTATAGACAGAATTCCAAAGCCCAGGGGAGGTAACTAATCAGCACAGACATGGAGTACGTTCTTTCTTTCTATACTTGCAGCCTGATTTAGCAGCCAATGAAGCCCAGCTGCTGAGGAAAATTCAGTTGTTGTGCCTCATGGAGGTAAGCACACCCTAGGAGCAACTTTGTCTGTGATCTCTATTTTCAGAGCAAATATTGATAAAAATATCCTAATCAGGCCGGGCGTGGTGTCTCACGCCTGTAATCCTAGCACTCTGAGAGGACGAGGCAGGTGGATAACTTGAGCTCAGGGATTCAAGACCAGCCTGAGCAAAAAGCAAGACCCCGTCTCTAACTAAAAAAAGAAAAACTGGGTGGCACCTGTGGCTCAGTGGGTAGGGCACCGCCCCATATACCGAGTGTGGCGGGTTCAAACCCGGCCCCAGGCCAAAGTGCAACAAAAAAAATATCTGGGTGTTCTGGCAGGCGCCTGGAGTCCCAGCTACTCGAGAAGCTAAGGCAAGAATCGCCTAAGCCGAGGAGTTGGAGGTTGCTGTGAGCTGTGACGCCATGGCACTCTGCTGAGGGCAATAAAGTAAGACTCTTGTCTCTTAAAAAAAAAAAATAGAAAAACTGAGGCAAGAGGATCACTTGAGCCCAAGAGTTGGAGGTTGCTGTGAGCTATAATGCCACCGCACTCTACCCAGGATGATAGCCTGAGACTCTGTCTCAAAAAAAAAAAAAAAAAAAAATCCTAATCAGTTTTCTGACAATTTTTATTTGGGAAAATAGTTTTAAATAGTTAATAACGTGATTTTTTTTTTCAGATGACTTTTACACGACCTGCCAATCACAGACAACTCACTTTTGAAGAGATTGCCAAAAGTGCTAAAATCACAGTGAATGAGGTACAGTCCCTGGACTCTGGATGTCACAGCAGCAAAACTGCCACCAGGAGAAGGCAGAGGCTCTTACGTGAGCACTCTGCTCTCCAGACTAGTCAGAGACAACAGAAAAAACATCGCCCTGTGTCTCAGAAGCTGCCCAGGCCCATGGGTTAGGGTGCCTTACTCAAGCCTCTCTCCCCTTGCAGGTGGAGCTGCTGGTGATGAAGGCACTCTCAGTGGGACTTGTCAGGGGCAGTATAGATGAGGTGGACAAGCGTGTTCACATGACCTGGGTGCAGCCCCGAGTATTGGATTTGCAACAGGTGATGTGACTGAAACCCATGTTTTACCTTTCTGGGATTTTTGAGTTATATCTGTGTTGTCTTAGTTTCACTTGGATAAAAGCCATTTAGGAAGAAAGCATTGTTAGACAAGAGGCTTTGGGGAATGTATTAACTGCTGTTGGGTTTTTCTGAGAACCTAATTTAATGTAAGTCTGGGATTTAAACCCTGCATTTAAAAGCTTATGATAACAGTGCCAGTTGTGCTGATGGGGCCTGTTAATCTTGAGATAGGTGCACCCCTCAATTATGTTCCTGTTCTGTGATTTCAGCTCACATCCATCTTACATTTGCTGGAAATCTGATACTGTGGATTTCCTCTGTTCTTTCCTACAGGGTTTTTTTTTTTTTTTTAATGTCCTTTGATAAGAACTGACTGGATAGTCGTATCACACATCCCAATCCCCCACCTCAGATGTCGTTTCAGATAGAGCTCTCCATCAGGTGTTGTGGTGTTAGCCATTTGGCCTGTGACTCCCACATGTCTCAATGCCCTGTGTGGTCTTGGTTTGCCCTTCAGATCAAGGGAATGAAGGATCGCCTGGAATTCTGGTGCACTGACGTGAAGAGCATGGAGATGCTGGTGGAGCACCAGGCCCATGACATCCTCACTTAGACCCCAGTACGCCCCTGCCTGCCTGGGGGAGGCATTTCTGCAGCTGATGAAACTGACAGCTGAGGTCTGTGTGGAGTGCAGGTGGGGGTTGGGGTCCTATATGGAGTAGAGACTTGCTGTGACTGTGAAAACAGGGAGAAGCTCCTCTGTGGGTCTTTTCCGTGGGGAAGGGATCACCAGGTCTCAGGTGACGAGGGAGGAAGTGGCCTTTGAGTCAGGAAGACAGGCACTCCAAGGTTGGTCTCCATCCTCATCCACCTGTGTGAACATCTTTTCTAGTATGGCTCAAGAATGCTCCTATAATAAACACCTTTGTTTTGTTGGTTTTGTGGTTCTATGTCCTTGGGTTTAGCTCTCAAATCAGTCCTGTGCCTGATTAAAAAGTGTGAGTTGAAACCTAAGGAGGTCTGGCGGGGGTTGCCTCAGCTTCTCCTCTCCCTGCACATATGGGGCAGGGCAAGCCTGGGCCTGAGAACCAAGGAAGCTTGTCCTGTCTTTATCATCAGAAAGACGAGGGTGTCAGCTCCCTTTTTCAGCCCTCAGGTGCATGGTGTGGACACATCCTGGCCACCATGTACTACCAGAGCCAGTGGCTTCTGTGACCCATCATCTAGCCCTGGGACAGCTCGGGCTGGATGACCGAGGGAAACCACCAAGAGGTGCCCAGTCTGGGAGTAGAGACATGTGTGCACAAGGAAGAGTCAGAGGGAACAGGTAGAGGAGGGCTTTAATGCAACCTCTCACAGGGAATGGCAGGTGGAGGAGGGCTTTGGTGCCACCTGAGCCTGTGCCTGGCGGCATGGAGCCTTCATGCCGTGGAACTCCTTTTGTAGCTCTCCAGGTGGGATAGGACCCAGCCCGCAGGAACCAGGAAGCTGAAGAACATCATTGAGAGCCCCACGGCCTGCTCCTGGTGGAGGGAAGCACATGAGTCCACTGGGTTGTTAGGGTCAACCCAGGGTCGCTGAGGGAAGCTGTCCACCTGCCCTCTGTTCCTGGGGTCCCACAGTGTGGGGCTCAGTGTAGTGCATCACCACTGCCATTGCCAAAGTTGGTCCCCCCAAGTCCTCAGCAGGGAGGACCCTCAAGAGAGACCAGGAGGAGTAGCCTGGGTCTTCTGTCTCCATAGGAGCTGCTGGCCTCTGCCTCACCCACTGCCCCAGAATCGAGCCCTAAACAGTGTATGCACTCCCTGGGTCCCTGTGGCACCAGACACAGTGTACATGTTTTTCATGCAGGTACGTTAGGACACTGCAGAAGGCAAAAACCAATAAGATCTTAAGTTTCAAGCAGGCAAGCACAGGACCCTTCCTCTAAGTGGTAGTCCTGATCAGAGGCTGGGTAATGCTCGGTGAGTGCACACATTGCCGCAGAGGTGACCCCACCTGGGGCACTGTTCTCAGTGACTGGACTTATAGAGCTGGACTCTGAAGCTCCTGCCAAATTTCACCCTCACTCGGTTTCCTCCTAAAATGGCTTGGGGCCATATCTCCATTCCTCTGTTTCCCAAAGCTGAATCTGATGCCAGGTTGCAAAAACAATCCTTCTGACCTTTACCCCTAGAGATTTAATAGCAAATCTGGCCTAAGATGGGGAATTTAGTCTGGGTTCACGTCTTAGTTGTATGACCTTGGGCAAATGACCTTCACAACCTTGGTTTATTTTGCTCCAAACAAAGACATTCATCATCTGGAGTGGGAGGGTCGGCTCGGGCTTTAATTTTCACGTGGCCCTCAGAGCAGCCCCATTGTCCCCCATTAGCAGAAAGTGAAACTAGAACACCCATTCTTTGCCAGAAGGCAAGTGGGACCTGACAATGAAGAGCCTCTCCCCAACAAAGACAGCTTAAAGCCAGCTGCAAGGACCCCTTTCCTGGCATTCAGACACTGAACCCCAGCACCAGAGCTGCCTCTCTTCAATCTGGACTTCTGTGTCACCTGAAACCCCAGAAATGGGCCCAGTGCTGCTTTGATGGTCACTTACCGCAGGGGAGGTGGGTGTTCTGGCTGGCTTGGCAGAAACATGCATCTTGGGAACTGCCCAGCACTGAAGGGGAGCTTGGAGCAGCCTAAGGGTAGGGGGCAGCCTGGGCATGATTCTTGGCTCGGCTCCTCCCTGAGTTCAGCTGGCTTCTCTGAGCGTCCTCTGCTCACTCTGGTGTTGGGGCTTTTTATAGCTGGAGGTAGTTGCTCCAGCTGCTCTGTCCTGTCACAGAGACTTGGCAGAAAGGACGCCTGGTTGGACCTGGGAGACAGCAGGCCTCAGACTGGCAGCCCCTGGCCTGCACTCACTGAAGTAACCCCAAGGGCTTTGTCCCCTCACAGTATGGACAGGCACAGTGCCCTCTAAAAAGGGCACTCACTTCCTCGTGAAAAATGTTGATGGAAAGAGGCAGGACCAAGAAAGTCACATTTGAGAGTTGAAGAGGAGAAAATGGCTTCTCAACTGAGCAAAATTTTGACAATGATGTTCAACAGAAGAAAAAATATCAGTTTTGGCCGGATGCAGTGGTTCACACCTGTAATCCTGGCACTCTGGGAGGCTGAGGCGGATGGATTGCTTTGAGCTCAAGAGTTCAAGACCAGCCTGAGCAAAAGTGAGACCCCATCTCTACTAAAATAGAAAACCTGAGGTAAGAGGATCACTTGAGCCCAGGAATTGGAGGTTGCTGTGAGCTGTGATGTCACGGCACTCTATCCAGGGGGACATCTTGAGGTTCTGTCTCAAAAAAAAAGATACTTCCTTACATTTATTTGAGAAACAAGAATGTGACAGAACGCTTCCGAGGCCACTTAATAAAATAAATAAGCATTAATAACATGTATTTTTGCAAGATAAACTCAAGTATACCAATAACAAACATGATGAGCAGATTAACTGTCTTCCTAAAGAAACAGGTCAAAGGCTAGGTGCCTACAGCTCAAGCAGCTAAGGCGCCAGCCAGCCACGTACACCGGAAGTGGTAGGTTCAAATCCAGCCTGGGCCTGCCAAACAATGATGACAACTACAACAAGTAGCTGAGCCTTGTGACAGGCACCTATAGTCCCAGCTACTTGGGAGGCTGAGGCAAGAGAATTGCTTAAGCCCAGGAGTTGGAGGTTGCTGTGAGCTGTGATGCTGCAGCACTCTATCCAGGGCGACAGCTTGAGGCTCTGTCTCAAAAAAAAAAATAAAGAAAGAAAAAGAAACAGGTGAAAAAGGGGGAGGTATAAATGCATCACTGTGGTTGGGATTGTGAGCACCGAGCCTTGTAACTGCACTCATACGAGGCCATGACAGGTGACAGGCATTCTGCATGTTCCAACACAACTGATCACAGGATGGGGCACTACAGTGCGTGCAGGGCCCAAAGAGCCAGGACCTCAAGCCATTTTATCTTTCACAAGTATGAATGTACAGAAAGAACTTCTCTTCATTACTAAGGACATTTCGACATTTGTACACACAAAGTCAACATTGTGATAATGCACTATCATGGAGTCAAATTTGCAAAAAATACATAAAATGAATTAGGGTTCTTGAAAGTTTCTACACAATATAAACCTCCAATATGGAATTGACTAAAAGATGAAACATAGCATGGAAAAATATGTAAAAAATAATGCTGAGAATTTAAAATAGTGAAAACAAAACTATAAAGATAATTCAACATGTGAAAAAGTATATTACAAGGATTAATTATGAGCCATTTCCCAGAGATAGTCCAAAAGAGCTAGCCAGCTTTCACAGTCGTTAACTACATTTCAAAGTCTTTCATCATGATAAATAGCTGCTCTGTTTTTCTCTTAGGACATGGCTCTCCTCAGAAAATACATTCACATTCATTTTCTACATGCCAGTGCTCTTTTTGAAATTCTTCTATGATTCCTGTAACTGCGATGTTCAGGATTTTGGAAATTAGATTTTAGACTTGAGAGATTTCGATCTTTTGGAATTTCAACACTTTGGGGATCATGTCTTTCAGGTTATGATCCATGCCTGCCCCAGACTCAGCACCTCCTACCCCTAGCCAGTGTCTACCTGGGCAGCATTTCCATTATGTTTCTATTTGTTTCTTCTGATCATTTAGGCTTTGTTCAAATGACATCTCCACAGATATATCTTGTTTATTGTCTGATTTCATAGCTGGAATGTGATCCCATGGGAATAGGGACTCTGTTGTGTTTGTCACTGATTCTTTGGGGCCTAGAGCACTGACTGCTTTAGCAGATATTGCAGTCAACATTAGATGAATGGATATATGAGTAAATGGATATATGGATGAAAAAAAATGGACAGACAGGTAGATGGATAGATGGATGGATGGATGGATAGAGAGGAAGATGGGCTCGGTGCCTGTGGCTCAATGGGCTAAGGCACCAGCCACGTACACCTGAGCTGGTGGGTTCGAATCCAGCCCGGGCCCGCCAAACAACAGTGACGGCTGCAACCAAAAAATGGCCGGGTGTTGTGGCGGGCGCCTGTAGTCCCAGCTACTTGGAAGGCAGAGGCAAGAGACTCACTTGAGCCCAGGAATTGGAGGTTGCTATGAGCTGTGATGCCACAGCACTCTATCCAGGGTGACAGCTTGAGGCTCTGTCTCAAAAAAAAAAAAAAGGATGGATGGGTGGGTGGGCATGCGGATGGGTGGACGGACAGATACGTGAATGGGTGGATGGATTGATACATGGGTTGGTTGTATGGATGAGAGGATGGATACATAGATGGATGGATAAATGGATGGGTGGAAAAATGAGTAGATGGACAGGTAGATGAGTAGATGGGTGGATGGATGGATGGGTGGGTGGATGAGTGGATAGATGGAGGTTGGGTGGGTAGATGGGTGGGTGGATGAATGAACTTTCTATTACAAACCAGGTTCTGTCCTAGATTTAGGGATATAAAACAGAGTGAGACATGACAGACAATTGCAGGTATTACACTCCATGGTCAAAATGACCCAACACGTTGCCATTGACCATGATACAAGCCAGTGTATTCTTTAGTTGTCTTCAGACCAAATTGGTATAAGTCGAAGCCCAGCAGCCAGGAGCAGGAGTAGGACATCCGATACCACCAGCCCCCAGAGTCATCAGTGGTCATTGTGTGCACCCCCAGACTTGGCTGTGCCTCTATAAGTTTGCCTAGAAATAGTAATAAATTCCACTAGGAACATAATTTCACCTTTGCCCTTCCCCAGAAAGCACATTTATTCTAAATATAGAACTACTTTCTAGGCCGTCCACCTCACCTCCTGGTCCCAGGCCAGAGGAGGATGTCCTGAATGTTATCTCAGGCTGCACTGTGCACCGGTGCCAGCCACAGGCTGTGGAGGCCTCCCTTCTCCTCTGCAATAATCCTTCTGCCTGAACCTTTAATTACAGCTTTGGGGTTCAGTGTGGGATAAGGGTGCAGGTCTGAGTGCTCACGGGATCCTTGGCCAGCCTGTGGTGTTTTATCTTTCAAAGATAGAACCTAGGCCTCTGAGGTAGCCCCCCTTCCTGTGAGGGCCAGAATAGAGGCTGGGGGGTATGGGGCAAGGGTGGGAGACACCCTCTAGGAGAGCACAGTCACACCAGCCCTTCAGCTCCTTCACCCAATCCCCAATAGGCCTTCTACCTTTTTGACCTTTCCAAGCACAAACCTGCCTTCCTTGATTGCCAGTCACACAGCTGCTGGGACCCCTGAAGCAGAGGTTTGGTGCTCACCCTAACCCAGTTTGAACTACTTGTTCAAACCAAGACCTGTGCAGATCCCTGCTGCCACTTCCAACACGAGCCAGAGCTGGGGAATGTGGCCCAGCCTCCCTCATCCCCAAGAGCTAGACTCTCCCCTTACATCCAGGTCTGCCCTTTAATAGAAGGAAAATGATGTAACTTGGGAGAAAGGGAAGGTGACCAAGTGGGGGTGAGGGTGAAAACAAAGGCCCCATGTAGCAGCTGGAGAGACTGAGGCTTGGCAAGGGCTCAGGTTCTGCCAGACCCATCCTGGCCCATCCCTGATCAGCCTGGAGAGGGGCGCCTCCAGGAGGTTCTCCCAAGGTTTCTGATGGACAGAAGTGGCCCCATTGCCAAACTCTCACCCTCACCTTCTTCACCCACTCAGCACACGCTTACTGTCCCTAGTGCAGGAATGGGACCGGCCACCATGCACACGCCTCTCACAAAGGTGAAGGCCCATGGGGCCTTAGGACACCTGTGAGCACATGGCACCACCCCGTGTCCAGACTTGGAATCACAGAAGCCACTGGAGAGAGCAGAGTGGTGTCAGGGACTGAGAAGGAATGCATGTGCTTTGTAAACTCCTTTTTTTCCCTTTTTAAAAATTGCACTGGAAATCTATTTTCATCACATAAAACAGTCACTCTCAAAGTGCAGTCCCTGGAACAGCAGAGTCAGCACCAACTGGGAACTTGTTAGAAATGAATCAGAAACTCTGGGCAGCGCCCCGCAGCCTGTTTCAACAAGCCCCCCAGATGATTGATACATAGCCAAGTCCAAGGACCATTTTCATGTCATTTGAACACCTCATGCTTCACATTATTTTATTCAAAACTATAGACTGGGTTGGGTGCAGTGGCTCAGACCTGTAATCCCAGCACTCTGGGAGGCTGAGGGGTGTGGATCACCATCACCTGAGCTTAGGATACTACAGGCTGTACCCAGATTATGAATGGGATGGGTTCTTCAGGTTTGTTCTTAAGTTGAATGTGTATGTAAGTTTGAACGGGTATATTTACCTGTTACCTGCAATAGCCTCCAATGTGAGCAATGCATCAGTTAGATGTTTGGAACCCAGGGATTTAACTGCAATAGCTTCTATTCCTAAGTGTAAGTCATATGCAAACCAGACTTTTGTAACTCAGGGACTACCTGTAAATGGCTACTTCTAGAAAAATTACACCAGGCTCTGAGACTTGGCCCCTTCACTTCATCTACAAAAACACTAAGAAATTAGTGGAATATTTCCACTAAGTATTTCTTACATTCAGTAGAATTTACTGAAACTTGGGCTCATGGGAAGAGAGCCTTTGGGGTACAGCCTTCTAGCCCCTTCACCCCAGTGTTCCCCTCCTGAGAAGTTCAGCCTCCACCGAAGCCCTCTTCACGTGGAACATGCCACAGTCACAGCATTTCATATCCCTAATGGTTTTGTTGGAGTAACGTGTTGATGTGGCTGGGCCATGGTGCCCAGATACATGGTCCAGCATTATTCTGGATGTTTCTGCACAGGTGCTTTTTGGACCAGATGCAGTGGCTCACATCTATAGTCCCAGCACTCTGGGATCCCCAGGCAGAAGAGTCACCTGAGGTCAATTCAGGACCAGCCTGAGCAAGAACGAGAAAAATAGAAAAACTCATCTGGACACAGTAGCACGTGCCCATTGTTTGTTCCAGCTATTCAGGAGACTGAGACAGGAAGATCCCTTAAACCCAGGATTTTGAGGTTGCTGTGAACTGTGATGACACCACTGCATTCTCTTTGCTCAGGGCAACAGAGAAATACTATCTCAAAAAAAACCCAAACGGTGTTTTCAGATGAGAGTAACATTTAATTGGTGGTCTTTGAGTAAAGCAAGGGAGCCGCCATAGTGTGGGTGGGCCTCACCCAGTCAGTTGAAGTCCTTAATAGGACAAAGACAAACCTTCCCTGAGAGAGAAGGAATTCTGCCTCCAGGCACTCCTTGAACTCAGCTGCAGCTGCAACTCTTCCTGGGTCTCTGGTATGCTGACCTCCTCCACAAACACATAGACCAATTTCTTAAATCTCTCTCTCTCCATATACAGAGGGTACCAAAAAAATGTACACGCATTTTAAGAAGAGAAAAAACTGTATTAAATTGGTAATACTCAAGTCATGTTTGACTTCTGCAGTTACAAGAGGAGCACAACATGACTTGTATTCATCTTTTGTTATCAGTATATATTGAATATTACAATTTTATGCTCATATACATAAACACACACACACCTACCTACCTACATACAAACACATGCACACATACCCTGTTGCTTCTGGTGAGTTCTAATACAGTTGGAATGATACATTTGTCACAATTAATGAACCAATATTGATACTTTAATTATTAACTTAATAAAGTCCATAATTTATTCAGATTCCCTGAGTTCTTCCATAATATCCTTTTCCTGCCCCAGGGTCCCTTTAGTTACCTTTAGTAACCACGTTACCTTTAGTCATTGTGTCTCTTTGGCTTCTTTTGATGTGGCAGATTCTCAGACTCTCCTTGTTCTTTGATCACTTTAACAATATAAATCTTACAAAAAGTTTTCCAGAGAGTAGGAAAAGAGGCAGTACTTTTCATCTCTTTTTATGAAGTAAACATAACCTTGTTAATAAAACCTGATAAGGACATTGATAAAAATAAAAGTACAGGGTGGCGCCTGTGGCTCAAAGGAGTAGGGCGCCAGCCCCATATGCTGGAGGTGGTGGGTTCAAACCCAGCCCCAGCCAAAAACTGCAAAAAAAAAAAAAAAAAAAAAAAAATATATATATATATATATATAAATAAATAAAAGTACAGGAAAGTCTCTCTCATACACATAGACCCAAAAATGCAAGAGACAGGAGACTGCTGCTGTGTGGAGATCCCCAAGGGAAGCCACCGACACCAAGTCTCACCAGCAGGTAAAACCTTCAACCAAAGGCTTGGGAGAGAAGAAGGAAGGAGAGCACCTTAAACCCTAACCCTAACATGAGCACCCATATGTCTGCCCAGACACACACATGTTTTCCCATATACATTCACACCTGCCCATGCATGTGTGAATCGCTTCACACGTATGCAGTGAGATTCACTTCAAAGTGAAAACAAAGAACAATCTCAAGAAACTGAAGAATCATACAGCCAAAGACAGGGAGTTGCAGTGAATTCGCCAGTTTCTCTTTCAAGGTTGGAGAACTGCTGATAATCAGATTCCAACACAACTTGGAATGGAAGGAGAGGGTGTGGTTAAAGTTTATCAGGAACAAATGGGGGGTCATTCAACAATTCAGATATTCTTTGCACTTTTTTCTTTTTCCTCAATCCTTTTTTTTTTTTTTTTTTTTTTTGAGATAGAGCCTCAAGCTGTCGTCCTGGGTAGAGTGTTGTGGCATCACAGCTCACAGCAACCTCGAACTCCTGGGCTCAAGTGATTCTCCTGCCTCCACCTCCCAAGTAGCTGGGACTACAGGAGCCCGCCACAATGCCGGGCTATATTTTGGTTGCAGCCATCATCATTGTTGTTTGGCGGGCCAGGGCTGGATTCGAACCCGCCAGCTCAGGTATATGTGGCTGGCGCCTTAGCTGCTTGAGCCACAGGCGCCGAGCCCCTCAATCCTTTTTCATTTTTTAAAATAGTTATTTTGTGCTCAAAACACTACTGGAGGGTGGTGCCTCTGGCTCAGTGAGCAGGGCACCAGCCTCCTATACCAAGGGTGGTGGGTTCAAACCCAGCCCCAGCCAAACTACAACAAAAAAATAGCCAGGTGTTGTGGCAGGTGCCTATAGTCCTAGCTACTTAGGAGGCTGAGGCAAGAGAATCGTTTAAGCCCAAGAGCTGGAGGTTGCTGTGAGCTGTGACGCCATAGCACTCTACAGAGGGCAACATAGTGATTGATACTCTGTCTCTAAAAAAAAAAAAAAAAAAAAAAATGGTGTTCCAAAACACAACTGGAAACTGGCTCCCCATCTCTTTAAAAACTCTGGTAATTTGCATTCCAGTGCTCATTATTCATTATCATTTGTTGTCATTGTGCTGATTTTTGGCAGTCATGCCTGAGCCCCCTTCATTTTGCCTGCTCTTTTTAAAAATCACAACTGTGCACAGAGAGGTCACCGCTCTCAGGCCTGTGCACGTTCAGGCTTATGGTGCCAAGTAAGACCAGCCAGTGCAAGCGCTCCAGACTTTCCTGTTAGCCTGCTATTCTGGCGCGTGACTGCTCCACTCCTGAACTGTGACTTTCAGTGGAAGACAGAAGTTTTTCAGAGAATGGAATGGTGGAAAAAATGACCTTTCCTTTCCTCAAGCAGCTAAGGCACCAGCCACATACACCAGAGCTGATGGGTTTGAATCTGGCCCAAGCCTGCCAAACAATGACAACTACAACCAAAAAACAGCCAGGCATTGTAGCAGGCACCTGTAGTCCCAGCTACTAGGGAGGCTAAGGCAAGAGAATCACCTAAACTCAGGAGTTGGAGGTTGCTGTGAGCTGTGACACCACAGCACTCTACCGAGGGCAATAAAGTGAGACTCTGTCTCTAAAAAATAAATAAATAAATAAAGTTATTCATGCAGGAGTGTATACAACAGAACACTGCTATTTTTGGTTTTACTTGTACTTTTTGACATGGGATATAGGTTTTAAATGGACAGTGTCTGTATCAGCTTATTAAAATATACAATATTTGTAAAAATAAAAAAAAAAAATCCAGAGACAATATTAGCAAATCAAATCCAGCTTATATACATGAAAAGATGACATCACGACTAAGTTGGCATTACAGGCTTATCGAAATTTTTTAAAAATTAAATGATACAATCCATTACATTAACAGATTAAGGAAAAAAATTATATAGTTACCTCAATTATACAGAAAAAGCAGATAAAACATCTCTTCAGCACTTTTTCTTTTCTTTTCTTTTTCTTTTTTTTTTTTTTTGAGACAGAGTCTCATTCTGTTACCCTGGATAGAGTGCCAGGTATCATAGCTCACAGCAACCTCAGACTCCTGGGCTCAAGTGATCCTCCTACCTCAGCCTCTTCATTTTTTTAAAGTAGCAGACTAAGGGCCAGGCATGGTGGTTCACACCTGTAATCCCAGCACACTGGGAGACTGAGACGGGCAGATTGCCTGAGCTCTCAAGTTTGAGAACAGCCTAAGCAAGAGTAAGACACTGTCTTTAAAAATAGCTGGGCATTGGCTTGGTGCCTGTGGCTCAGTGGGCTGAGGCGCCAGCCACGTACACCTGAGCTGGCGGGTTTGAATCCAGCCCAGGCCCACCACACAACAATGATGGCTGCAACCAAAAAACGGCCGGGCATTGTGGCGGGCGCCTGCAGTCCCAGCTACTTGAGAGGCGGAGGCAAGAGACTCGCTTGAGTCCAGGAATTGGAGGTTGCTGTAAGCTGCAATGCCACAGCGCTCTATCCAGGGTGACAGTTTGAGGCTCTGTCTCAAAAAAAAAAAATAGCCAGGCATTATGGCAGGTGCCTGTAGTCCCAGCTCCAGAGGCTGAGTCAAGAGAATCGCTTGAGCCCAAGAGTTGAGGTTAATAAATAAATAATAAAGTAGCAGACTAAGCATAAAAAGAATATCCTTAGTCTTATCTTTAATATATACATACATATAAAGACTGGAGCAAACAGCTAACACTGAAATATTGAAAGCTTTGAATTTCAGAGTCAGAATGAAACAAGAATGTCTTCAATCATCAGTTCAAGTCAACAGTATACTAGCCAGTGCAATAAAGCAAGAAAAAGTAATAAAAATTATAAGAATCGGAAGGGAAAAAATGGACTATCATTATTTAAAAATAGCATAATTAAAGATGTCAAAAATCTAAAAGAATCCATAGATAGGTTATTAGAATTAATGGATGTATTTACCAAGGCCACTAGTTGCAAAGCTAATCTACAAAATCTTTTGTGATTCTATGTACCATCAGCAAGAAACTAGAAAATTAAACAAAAAAACAATGATTTTTTTTTAAAAGCATCAAAAATATCAATTGTTTGTAACCCTAGCACTCTGGAAGGCTGAGGCAGGTGGATTGCTTGAGCTCAGGAGTTCAAGATCAGCCTGAGAAAAAACAAGACCCTGTCTCTACTTAAAATAGAAAAACTAGCTAGATGTGGTGACAGGTGCCTGTAGTCACAGCTACTCGGGATGATCCTTTGAGCCCAGGAGGTTGAGGTTTCTGTGAGCTGTAAAGCTTGCACTCTAGCCTAGGCAACAGAGTGAGACTCTGTCTCAAAAAAAAAAAAAAAAGGTGATGCCTGTGGCTCATTGAGTAGGGCGCCGGCCCCATATACTGAAGGTGGCGAGTTCAAACCCAGCCTCGGTCAAACTGCAAAACAGAAAAATAGCTGGGCGTTGTGGTGGGCGCCTGTAGTCCCAGCTACTAGGGAGGCTGAGGCAAGAGAATCGCCTAAGCCAGGAGTTGGAGATTGCTGTGAGCTGTGTGATGCCACAGCACTCTACCGAGGGTGACAAAGTGAGACTCTGTCTCTACAAAAAAAAAAAGAAAATCCAAAAAGAAATTGTGTATATTTATATAACAACATGTAGAAACCAGGATCTCACACATACTGTGTGATTCCACACATGTAAAATTCTGAAACAG
>CAUYRH010093667.1:0-10702 GCA_963574655.1 Perodicticus potto
GGCTGCAACCAAAAAATGGCCGGGTGTTGTGGCGGGCGCCTGTAGTCCCAGCTACTTGGGAGGCAGAGGCAAGAGACTCGCTTGAGCCCAGGAATTGGAGGTTGCTGTGAGCTGTGATGCTACAGCACTCTACCCAGGTGACAGCTTGAGGCTCTGTCTCAAAAAAAAAAAGATTACTGAGTGATTAAGATCTTGGACCCAAACAGCCTAGATCTGAACTGAGTTACCTTCCTTACTACCTAGATAACCATGATGAATGAGTCAATTTATTTCTCTGTTCTTTGATTTCCTCATTTACCTCTCTGTGCTTTGGTTGCTATTCTTCAAAATGGTAACCATTTTATAGGAATGTTTTAAAGATGAAATGATTTAGTTTATGTAAATTATGCAGAATATTTCCCAATACATATTTTATTTATAGTAAATGAGGAACATTATTATTTTCATCACAATTAACATTATCATCATCCTCATTTTACTGGTGGCAAACCAATACATAGCAAGGTTAGATAATTCATCCAAGGTCACACAGCCTGTAAATAGTGAAATTAAGTCTGTCTCCTCACGAATGCAGGAAGATGACATCTGAATAGGACTCAGTCACAAATGACCTCCCCACCTGTCCATATTCTCAGAACCCCTGTGTTTCCCCTTCTCTATGATCATATCCAGTCTCTCCCGCAAAGGCCAATTTTCCTGTTCCTGAACCTTAATAGAAAGGCCTGCCCATGTTCCTGTTTGCCATGTACATCCTAACCAGCTGCATCCTGGATGTCAGAGTCCTCTCCCCACTGTGGCTGTGACACTCCGTCAAGGCCAGGGCTCTGCCACATTGCCTCATAATCACTGCAGTGCTCATTACATAAATAAGCCTGAGTGAGCCCAAGGAATCCCAGTGAGTGTGTATCAAGAAGAGAAGAGAGGGGCAGCACCTGTGGTTCATCGAGTAGGGCACCATATACCGAGGATGGTGGCCTCAAACCTGGCCCCAGCCAAACTGCAACAAAAAAATAGCCGGGCGAGTAGTTGTGGTGAGTGCCTATAGTCCTAGCTACTTGGGAGGCCGAGGCAAGAGAATCACCTAAGCCCAGGAGTTGGAGGTTGCTGTGAGCTGTGTGATGCCACGGCACTCTACCAAGGGCGATAAAGTGAGACTCTGTCTCTACCAAAAAATAAATAAATAAATAAAAACTCAAAGACTTGTTTAACTTTTTTTTTAAAAAAAAGAAGAAGCAAAGAGAGGGCCCTATGCAAGGGCAGACTGGCCATAATCCATCTTGACAGGCACAGCTCCTGCAGAGCAGGAACAGGAGTCAGTTCCTTTTGGTGAATAAAGATCTAGAGAAAAGGAGGCAAAGGTATTCATAGTTCAGGCATTCTGAGAAAAAATTAAGGAAACTCCAACTCACCTGTGGCCTGGTTTTCAGGAATAAACTGGTTCTTCTCTTTTCTCCTAGGTATCTCTCTGGAAGAAAAGCAAGGTCCTTAAAAGGGATATCTGGGAAGACAAAAGGAGCCATAAGGGAAACAACCCTTTTGGCATGTGCAGCTCCCCAACTCCCTA
The DNA here is from genome assembly GCA_963574655.1 of Perodicticus potto. NCBI lineage: Eukaryota > Metazoa > Chordata > Mammalia > Primates > Lorisidae > Perodicticus > Perodicticus potto. Next base: position 1,565 of record CAUYRH010093667.1, read on the forward strand.
AGCTGGAGACCCCTACACAGCTCTGTGTGTCACCTACATGGTTCTGGGGACACAGGTGCATCAAAGGGAGCTGGGAGGCAGCTTCTTGCCTGCCCACATCAGAGAAAAGTGCACCTGCACACAGTAGTGTGAGGCTCCCACCTGTCCACAGGCTCACAGCAGGCTTACAGGTATGTGAAGTGTGACTATAGTTCGGCCACACCAGTGGAGAATAACTTACTGGACCTACTAAATGCAAGTCCTCTCTTAGGCATTTTGGAAATATAAACACTGAGATCTTCAAGGAATTTTAAATCTAGCCTGAAGGTTAACAACCACACGAGAAGGCCCAGGACAAGGCCATGGAGGCACCACACAAGTATGAGGCTTCAAGGAAAAGAAGTTAGACCTCCCCCCTCATTCTTGGGAATCCAGCTCAGAGGCCAATTCTTTCTGAGAAGCTGCTCTCAATGTTCCCAAGCACTGTTAGGTTTTTGCAATATATTTTGAGAGCCCCTCCATTAAAGAGCTTTGTATCACACTGTTTGTAAAGCCAAACATGCCAGTGAGGGAGTTAAGGCTAACAATAGAAACATGGAAGTAGGCAAGCAGCATAGCAAAAGTACGTGTCAGCACTTCTCAAAGTTCACGTGCACATGGATTTCTGAGGATCTTATTAAGTTCTGGTTCAAGACTTGTTAAGACATTGGTTCAGTGAGTGTAGGCTAGGGCCCAAGAGTCTGCATTTCTAGAGAGCTTCCAGGGGATGCCTCTGCTGGTCTATGGATCACACTGAGTAGTAAGAGCATGAAGGAAAAAAGGGGGATGGAAAGCCTAGGGATTTGGCCCATGTCTTCCACTGGCCAGTTTTGTGTCCTTGAGCATGTGCGCTGAAGAATGCAGAAATCCAAATGCTCACCCGGTGAAGGCCAGGGCGTTCTCACCTCAGAAAGAAATGGTTTAAAACCTCCTGAGTCTCCTGGATTTTTGTACCCCCAACACTATCTTGGGGGAAGGGGCTCACAGGAGGCACCCACCATGTACCCTACTGACCTTATGCACTGCTGGGCTAGAAGAGCTGGAAGAACTTAAGTGTAGTGATTAAGGAAATGGGAGATAAAGTTCCAAATGGCCCTTTTGTCCTCTCATCCTTAGCCAAGGGCCACTCTTTCTCCGGTTAGTTTGCCGTCTCCCTGTCACAGCAGGAAAAGATCAGATCCTTTCCTGCTTTCCTTGCTCTCTATGTGCAGTTTAGCTCTCCCCTCTCCTCTGGCCATTGGGACAAGTCATCTGCAGCCATCCCCTTCACCCTGCCAGTCATTCCAGTCCCAGGAAGCTGGAAATTCAGTGGAATTAAGGTTGTGCTCCTTCAGTGTGTACCACTCTCTTCCTACAGTCCTCCTCCTACTTAGCCCGGTCCTAACTCCCCAGGAGGGTTTCTGGCCCTCTGCCCGCTCAGGAGCCAAACCTGCTGCTGTGGAGTCCATAGCTGGGGCTAAAGGGCGGAGTCCTTTCACTAGGTGCAAGTTACCGTCTTTCTTCCACAGCCCTGCGGTCCTCGCGAGGATTCAGGGAGCGGGGAGGAGGCCAGGGCCGCCTGGCGGACGCGGGGCATTCCCAGTCTGCACGGCGAGGCCCAGCAGACTTGCAGGGCCCGGAGCGGGCTGTCAAACCTGAAAAGGCGCCCGCGCGCGGGGCGCTGCTGCCTAGGGTTGGGCTCTTTTCCTGCCCCGGGACACACTTTCAGACCCCTCAGAAGCCTGGCCTCCTCCTCAAGACCAGACTCTGGAGCCCATTTCCCATTCGGTCTACACTCGCAGTGGGCTTAAGAAGGAACCGCTTAAAACACCGCTGATGCCACATCTACGACTCCGGTGCCCAGCACTCCTCAGCTTTTCGGAGACAGCTGGGATTCCGGTGAGAGCCACACAGAGACAGGGACCGGCTCTGTCAACTCTGCCCCACCCCTCAGTCCCTCCTGCCCAGCTCCAGTTTCCACAGTCCCTAGCAGGAAGGCACACGGAGGGACCTTCTGTCATCCGCCGTAGACTCGGTGAGCATCATTGGCCACCACCAGGAACAGCAAAGTTCACAAAAGGTAAAGCCTAGTCCCCCAGGCCAGCCCCGCCTCCTGAAGTTCGTCTTGAGCCTGCGCAGGCGCAGCCACCCGCAGCTCCCTTCCGAGCGTGCGCTTAGAGCTGGCCGGCAGAGCAGGACAAGCGGCGCCTGCGCCCTGGCCAGGTAGAGCGAATGTGGGCGGGGCTCGCGCACTCAGTCCTGTGGCGTGGTTCTTTAGAGCTAGCTAACCTGTGCGTCTTGCGTGATAGCTAACCCCGGACTTTTGCCTGGTTCTTTTAATAGGCTGTCCCCCACCGGCTGGGAACTGGGAACGTTGTCCATCTCGCAAGTGCCTTTAGTAGTTGTGCCTCATATCCTGATTTAGGGCTGTCCAGCAGAAGCCACTGGAAATTTGTTAAAAAGACAAGCTTGGGTCTTCCCTGGTATCAGCTGAATGAGTATTTTCAAGATGCTCTTCTGGCGTTTCTGTTTCTTACAAGATGCTCAGGAGATACTAGTGGCTTAAAACTAGAAAAATATTGTATAGTTTTTCCTTTGCCTCTTTGGCTTACTCCCATTGACCCTTGAGTTCAGCAGACTGATAGCGAAGGGAGGTCTTTGGGCTCTCTCCTGCTCCAGAAATGACTACCATTTACCAAAATATATGGGGAAACAGTCTGCTATGTTATGAATGTATGAGACCCCCCCCCCAATTCATATTGAAAACTAACTTGAGCACTTACAGCCTCGTAAAAGAGATCACTGCCCTTGTAAGAGACCTGAGAGAGTGTGTTAGCCTCCTTTGCCCCTTCTGCCTTGTGAAGACACGTAGAAGGCACCATCTGTGAGGAATAGGCCCTCACTAGCTCTTGAATCTGTTGGCACCTTGATCTTGGAATTCCCAAACCCCAGAACTATTAGCAACAAATTTATATTTTTTATTAATTAACCATTCTAAGGTAGTTTGTTACAGCAACACCAACAGCCTAAGACACAATCTGAATATTAAAACAGTGGCAGTCTTCAGCTAGGGAGGGGAGACTTGTGAAGACTGAGGGGGTTAGTTTATCAATCTTAGCTAGGGGGTTAGAAACAAATAACTGAAAATCGAGGCAAAAAAACCATTCTCCTTTGTTGCTCTTTCAGTCTCTGTTTCAATTTTTTGCCAGCACTTTCAATGGTACAGAAGGCCAAAATGGCACAGCAAGTTGCAAGCAAGCAGCCCCATTCCTCACATGCAGGGGGCACTGCCTGAGAACCATGGTTAGCACAGGAGTTTGTGTTTTCATCTTTTGTGCTCTGAACCAAAAAAGGTGAAGAAATGGACGAATGAGAAAAGATTTTCATCTCATTGATGGTTCAATATAAATAGAGATGGAACTGCTTCAGATGAACCTAAGGGGCACTACCTGTCCATGGTTCCTTTCCTGTCTGCCTGCTGCAATGTCTGAAATTTCCCACTCTTAAATTCCATTTGGAACTGATCTCGATCCAGAGGCCCTGTTACAACACACGTTTGTTACCCAGGAGTTAATCGATAGCTTAACAGGAATGTTTCCTCTCCTGCTCAGTGCTCAAATGTGCCGTTTAATCTCAAAGTACTGTCAGGGGAGCTCCAGTCCCATAAGCTTCTCCATTACCCTCCAAATTCCTTTTGTTTCTCCTTTGTTGTAAGAAGGTGTTATACAATACATCCACTTACATCTCATTTACACATGGCAACATCTAGCTGTAAGAATACAAGTAGACTGAAAATAAAGGGATAGAAGGAGATATTCAATGCAAGTGGAAACCACAAAAAGAGTAGGAGTACCTATACTCATATCACGTAAAACATGTTTCAAGGAAAAAAAAATGTAAAAAGAAACAAAGAAGTTCATTAGGTAGTGATATGTGGAGTCCATTCAACAAAAAGATATAAGAGTTGTAAATGTATATGCACCCAACATTGAAGCACCCAGATATAAAGCAAATATTATTAGAGCTAAAGAAAGAGATGGATCCCAATACAATTAATTATTGGAGGCTGGGCACAGTGGCTCATGCCTGTAATCCTAGCACTCTGGGAGGCTGAGGTGGGTGGATTGCCTGAGCTCAGGAGTTTGCGACCAGCCTGAGGAAGTATGAGATCCTGTCTCTAAAAATAGCCAGGTGTTGTGGCCCGTGTTGTCCCAGCTACTCAGGAGGCTGAGGCAAAGGGATCTCTTGAGCCCAAGAGTTTGATGTTGCTGTAAGCTGTGATGCCATAGCACTCTACTGAGGTCAACTAAGTGAAACTCTGTCTCAAAAAAACAAAAAACAATAATTATTGGAGACTTCAATACCTCCTTTTAGCATCGGACAGATCATCCAGACAGAAAATCAACAAAAAACATTAAACTTAATTTGCACTCTAGACCATTGATTTTTAACTGGTGTGCTATAGCACACCAGGGTGCCATGAGATAATCTTAGGTGTGCTGTGAAAATTTTTAAAGATCATTAATTAAATTATTTTTGAAAGAGGTTCAAAGCACAGGAAGATATTCTTTTATTCACTCCTTTTTTTGATCAACATAATTAAAGTGTGCCATATAAATTTAACTATAGGTTCAGGTGTGCTGTAAGATTATAAAAACACTGCAGTGGACCTGATATATATTTAGAGATCATTTCATCCAACAGATTCAGAACTCACCGTATTCTCTTCAGAACATAGATAATTCTTAAGGACAGACCATATTTGAAGGTATAAAACTCGTCTTTAAAATTTAAAAATACTGAAATCATATCAAGCACATTCTCTGAATAGAACAGAATAAAACTAGAAATTAATAACAAGAGGAACTTTGGAAACTATACAAACCTATGAAAACTAAACAATATGCTCCTGAATGACCAGAGTGTCAAAGAAGAAATTAAGAAGAGACTTTAAAAAAACAAATGAAAATGACAACATAACATAAAACCTATGGTATATAGTGAACATACTAATAAGAGGAAAGTTTATAGCAATAAGTGCCTACATCAAAAAAAAAGTATAACAACTTCAAATAAACAACATAATAATGTACCTTAAAGAACTAGAAAAGTGCAAACCAAACCCAAAATTAATAAAGGAAAAGAAATAATAAAGGTCAGAGAAGAAATAAATGAAATTGAAACAACAAAAAATGCAATAGATCAATGCAACAAAAATTTTTTTCAAAAAGATAAACAAGATTGACAAATCGTTAGCTAGAGTAAGAAAAAAGGAGAGAAAATACAAATAAATATATTTAGAGATGAAAAAAGAGACATTACAACTTATACTGCAGAAATTCAAAGGCTCATTAGAAAACTACTATATGCTGATAAATTGGAAAATCTAGAAAAACTGGATAAATTGTTAGACACATACACCCTATCAAGCTTGAGCCACTAATAAACCTAAAACCTGAATAGAATAATAAGTAACAAGATATATGCAGTAATAAAAGAAAGTCTCCCATCAAAAAAAAGCCCAGGACCTAGTGGCTTCACTGATGAATTCTACCAAACATCTAAAGAAAAACTAATACCAATCCTCCTCAAATTATTCTAAAAACCTGAGGAGAGACTACTCCCAAACTCATTCTCCAAGGCCAGTCTCACCCTGATCCCCAAACCAGACAAAGACACAACAACAACAACAACAAAAACTAAAGGCCAATATCTCTGATAAATAGAAATGCAAAACCCTCAACAAAATACTAGCGAACCAAACTTAACAACACATCCAAAAGATCATAATCAAGTGAGATTCATTCCAGGGGTGCAAGGATGGTTCAACATATGCAAACAAGTCAATGTGATACATCAACACAACAAAGGACAAAAACCATATGATCATTTCAATTGATATTGAAAAAGCATTCAACAAAATTCAACACTTTTTCATGATAAAAATTCTCAAAACATTAGGTATAGAATAAACATACCTCAACATGATAAAAAGCTATGTATGAAAGACCTATAGCTGAATGGGCAACAACTTAAAGCATTTTCTCTAAAATCTGTCATTTCTTGGCTGCTTAGTTTCCATATGCTCTTCCTATCTCCTTTGAGAAAATGAGCTAAAATTCCCTTAATCTTCCTAGCAGCCTGGCAGATTAGACAGTGTGAACAACCCTCTTTACTAAAAAAAATTAAAACTAAACTAAAAATGTCAAATGATTACAAACATCTTTATAAACCCACTGGTAAGCAGGCATGAAAGAAAAATTTGCCAAAGTTTTTAAAAAATGAAGTGAGATAATAATAATAATAATGTGAGAGCTAGAATGCAGAGAAGTGAGCAGTAAATCTGACTTTTACACTGCTAAATGCTGAAGAACACAAACTTCTACACTGACATCTGGGATATTAAAGATAGAGCCAGGGCCTGCCAATAGGTGGGGAATCTAGTAGGAAACCCATTTAGGACCCCAAATTATAAGACTAAATGAATAATAAAAACTACCACACAGAAAGGACAGCAAGAAAGCATTCGTCTTGGATGTAATGACTTTAATCAAGATCTAATCTAGGACAGTCAAGAGCACTTACTGTAATGGTCTTCCACAACCTGGCCTCAAGATACCATTATTAGTCCCTAAATCTTACTTACCCACTGACCATTCATCTTGCCACTAATTCTTTTCACTTTTATCCTCTAGTTTACACCTTTGCATGTGCTATTCTCTTTGCTTGATTGCATTTTCTTTTCTTCTTAAGTTATTACGCAGCCAAATGTATTAGTTATAGGAAGCTTTTCCACCTTTCCCAGACATAGTTAATTGCCTTCTCCATTGTACTCATATCATGTTGAACGTGGCATAATTATAAAATATACTGCATTGTATTGTAGTAATTTTACATTCTGATTTTTTCATTGGACCATGAGTTCGTTTGGCGCAGTAATTACGTCTTATTCATATTTGTAACTGCCTTTCTTACAGCAGGAAATTTTTTTTTTTTACGACAGTGTAGGCTTATTCCTGAAATAGGATTTTATTATTTTCTTTGTGTAATTTTCAGTCTTCCCTGAGCTCTAGCTCAGTGGTTCTTAGCCTTAACTGCACATTAAAATCACTAGCTGATGTTTTCAAACTCTTGTTTACAAGTTTAAAGCTCTCCAGGCAATTCCAGCATGCAGCCAGGCTTGAGAATCCCTGTGATGTCTCCAGCTTGGAACCCTCCAGCAGATCCAAGGCAGGAAGGCTGGTGTGCGCTCTGACTGTCGGGAGTCGGACTTGCTGCACAGATAAAATACCTATGTATTCTGGGCTCTTCTCTTCTTTCGCCATACATATGAGCACAGACCATGCCTGAACCTGCAGTCTATCCTCAGAACCAAATTCTTCGCCTCTCCTGCTAAAATTTCAGTATCAAATTCCTGAAAGTGAACCTGCGGCAGCGGAAACTCTTCCAAATGCCAGAAGACTCGGTATCCTCTGGGTCCTGCCCGGAGCTAGGGACAAGGAGCAGAGAACCGTATTTCATTCGGACAGCTATCCCAACGCAGGACTGGAGGAACGCAACCTCAGACGTAGGTCGTACCTCAGGGTGACCCTAAGTTTCGCAGGAATGAACGTAAATTCCCTCTCCTAGCTAAGGTAACCGGTTAGCACCTCCCGTCCCTCTCACTGCGCTTGCACAGTGTTTTCACACGTCATATTAGAGCGCGCCGCCGCGGAGGCCTCTGGGAGATGAAGTCCGCGCGAAGCCAGAGCATTGATTGGGAGCGCAGACGCTAGAGCAGTCTACGCAGGCGCATCTCTTTCCCGACCTGGAGAGGTGCTGTCTTCCTGGGTACTCAGTACCGAAGTACTCAGTGCTGGAGCTGAGGAGTGTGTGTGAGAGCCTTTCAGGAGCGGAGTAAGCACAGCGGCTGAAAGAAGGGGACACTAAGGACTTGGGGGAGGTGCTGTGGGAGCAAAATAGGGTGACGCGGGAGAAGCCTGCCTGCACGAGAGTCTGTTTGGCGACGACCCGGGTCTGATAGGTCCTGACGGAAAGTTGTCCCCCATCTATTAGTGCATTTGTTTCGTGGGCTGTGGGCACCCACTATGTCATATGCTATACTTTCAGCTTGGAAATTTGGATTCTTCCTCCGCCCCTCCTGTACCTTTTTATCATAACGAGTATTTAATGAACATGGGTGGAATTTGACTCTAATTCTAAAAGTTCCTCGCTCCAGCCCCTCCCTCTTTCCCAAATAGTGCTTCACATAGCCTCCTCTAGCTCCCTACCCTGAGTCTCTGCACAAATACTGCGCGGAGAGGGGATCACGGTGGACGTAGGATTTGATGTGAAAAAGACACCAAAGAAGTACTAAAACGTTAGGCAGGAACAGTGGAGACAGGGATGAAAAAAAGTACTCTGGGGCCAGCCAAGAGTATGAGGGCAAGACCCAGCAGGCAAGGTGGATTGGATGAGTCTGATCCAGGGACTAACATGAATAAAACTATTTTTAGGACAGTTATTCTGGAGGTCACATTCAGCACCAGAGAGAGGGACTAGTGGCGGAGAGCCAGTTATTCTGCGTAGTCGTTCTGAGCAGGCCGTTTTGGACCTGAGTTATGTTTTTAGTGGTTGGGACAGGTACAACCTTGCAGGGGCAAGGGCTCATTTGAAGTATAGAATGGGTATTTAAAGAACGTTTTCTCCAGTGCTACTCTGAGATCCAGGAATAAGAAAAGGGAGAGCGGAAGTGGAGGTGATTCTTTGCTGGCAATAACTCCATGTGAGTTTGGTGGATTTGGGAAGTCCTGAGTGTTAGTGAGAGCTTACTGAAGTGACTGCTGATGGAATCTAAGCCTAATGAGGGGTGACGTCACCACGGCTGGGAGCTTACTGATGATGAGCGCTGTGGTTGTTTAATGGCTAGGAGCTTTTATGTTCACCACTATTTTGATTTGTTTAGTGCTCTGTTTATTAAAGTAAAAATCTAATACATGAAACTTCAAAATTGTCTTTAAACATTTAACATTGAGCACTTTCAATTCCAGTTTCAGATGTCGTTTGATTTGTCCAAACAGTTCTTGTCCAATATGTCTAAAATATGGACAATTTGTCTAAAAATGTTTTAGAAAACATATAGAAATACTTTGTTGGCGGCTT
>CAUYRH010093668.1:0-36977 GCA_963574655.1 Perodicticus potto
CCTGTAGTCCCAGCTACTTGGGAGGCAGAGGCAGGAGAATCGCTTGAGCCCAGGAGTTGGAGGTTGCTGTGAGCTATGATGCACAGCACTCTACCCAGGGTGACAGCTTGAGGCTCTGTCTCAAAAAAAAAAAAAAAAAAAAAATAGCCAGGCATGTGGAGGGTGCCTGTAGGCCCAGCTACTTGGGAGGCTGAGGCAAGAGAATTGCTTAAGCCAAAGAGTTTGAGGCTGTGGTGAGCTAAGATGTCACAGCACCCTACTGAGGGCTACAAAGTGAGACTCTATCTGGAAAAAAAAAAATTGAACATACCTTTATTAAAGGATATATGGATTTATATATATATATGCGCAAACAGAAAGAGGTTCAATATCAGTAATCATTAGTGACATGAAAACTTCATTTCAAAAAGATAGTACAGCGTATCTCTAAACTGGCTAAAATTAAAATTTTGAAGGAAGAGTTGAAGAGGATTTGCTAGAATTAACACTGGGAGAAGTATCAAACGAAACACCTCTTAGAGAGCAGTTTGCACTCCTAATTATTTATCTAAAAGATGTAAAACTATAGGTCCAAAACATGTACCTGAATGTTTTATTCAGCTTTATTGTAAGACCCAAAAACTGAAAAATCAAGAATGAACAAACAAAAGCACCCTAAATATATCTGCATCAGTGGCAATGAAAAGGAATGAGCTTTTCAATCTACACAATCTACTAAAAAAGATAGATAGTTAAACAATTAATTATGAATAAATAAGGTAAGTATGAGAAAGCTTTACAGTAAGGGCAGCGCCTGTAGCTCAGTGAGTAGGTAGATGGTCCCATATGCTGAGGGTGGCGGGTTCAAACCTGACCCTGGCCAACAAAAAAATAACCGGGCCTTGTGGCAGGTGCCTATAGTCCCAGCTACTTGGGAGGCTGCGGCAGGAGAATGGCCTAAGCCTAAGAGCTGGAGGTTGCTGTGAGCTGTGATGCCAAGGCATTCTACCGAGGGAAACAAAGTGAGACTCTGTCTCTAAAAAAAAAAAAAGAGAGAGAGAGAGAGTAAGCTTTGCAGGAACAAAGAGCCTAAGGGAGGGGTGAGGGTTAACTATATTGTGGTATCCTGAATGCCATCCTGAAACAGAAAAAGGGCAGCAAGTAGAAATTAAGGGAAGTAAGTATGGATGTTCCTTGTGACAAATGTACCATACTAAAGTAAGATTTAAGTGGTAAGGGAAATTGAGTGTGGGGTAACTCTTTTTATTTGAGCTTTTGAGGCATCAACGTTGGTAAATCTTAATATAATAAGACTGAGAGCGAAGAGCAAGATAAGAAGGAAGGGCGTTCTTCATGAATTCATCCACATATATACTTCTAGAAAATACAAAATAACATAGTGACAGATGATGCAAAATAGCAGATGAATCATTGCTTGGGCTCAATGGGTGGGAAGGAGGGATTATAAAGGGCCATGAGGCGCTTGAGTGATATTGGGGCATTCATGATCTTCTCTGTAGTAATGGTTTTATTATACATATGTACAGAGCTAAACATATATGCAATTGGATGCGCATCAATTATGCTTAAATAAAACTGTTTGAAGTCATTTACTTCTTTTAGGAGATGGCTCCATCCTAGGATGATGAGAATGGGCCAGAAGAAGTTCATTAGCCTTCCAGTTATAGGGTTCCCTCATATAACTACACAAAAGGATTTAAAAATAATGCCTGGCTATCTAGATCTCTCTAACGCATCTGCCTCCTCGGGTCCTCATCCCCTTGTTATTTGAACCATCTTTCTCCTTTTCCCCTGAAGTCCATACCTTTGTTCTATTTCCAGTAGTTTCTTCTCATTATGAGCTTCTGACTTACACTGGTTATTTTATTTATCTCAGAGAATCCAAGCCATTCCAGAAAATCAGACCTTCCCACACAATACTCACACCTTATGTAACAATATGAGAGAGAGCCCTAGAGACCTTTGAACTTACCCATCCAAAGCCTACTTTCAAAATTCACTGCAGTACTCAGAGACCCAGTTGTGGCCTCCACTCTCAGTAGGGATCCCTTCTTTAGATAATGAGTGCTTGTTAGCCATTTTTCTCTTCCACTGCTTTTGGGATGATCAGAAGTTTCCTTTGTAATCCCTCAGCTTGCTCCTGCATGGAGGTCTTACCTACTTACCTCTTGTCACTCTGTTGTTTTGGCCTTACCTGTCCTTATTGACATTGTACAAGAATACTTTCTCCCTGCAGTTTTTTATTTCTTTTTTTTTTTTAAGTTCGCTTTTACTTAGTTAATTTGTTTTTACTTGTGGAGGGGCTTCTTCGAATTGCTGAGCAATCTACTAAATTGTTAGATTTGAAAACATTAAAATCAATGCTATTGCTGTCAACTTGCACCCTGTAATTCTTGGAATTATATTTAAAACAAAAACAACTTTTTATTTTAGAAGAATTTGCTATCTTCAGAAAAGTTTTCAACATAATAAAAAGAGTTACCCCACACTTAATTTCCCTTACCATTAAAATCTTCCTTTATTACGGTACATTTGTCACAAAGAGCATCCATATTTACTTTCCTTAATTTATATTTGCTGTCCTTTTTTCTGTTTTAAGATGGCATTCAGGATACCATAATATATTTAACCCTCATCCCTCCCTTAGGCTCCTCAAGCTTTCTCATACTTACCTTACTTATTTGTAATTAATTGATTATCTATTTTTTTTTAGTAGATCGTGCAATTCACGGGGGAGGGTTCTGGGCACGTCTCCCTCACTGCTGGATCCACATTTCGTTGTACTCAGTGATATTTGCTGAGTAAATAAAAGATGAAAAGAAATACATGCATTGATTAAATGTGGTTAGACTAGCTTTCTCATATTAATAAAAGCTAAAATTGATGTGTACCTTTAAAGAAAATACAGAAAATAAATAAATTATTAGTATAGATAAAAATTATTTGGTTAGACAATGCATTATCACATATGTGTCCTATTAGAGGAAGTGTTTTGTGAAAAAACTACTGTATGTTAAAATATATTTTGGTCACTGATGTCATCCCTCATTATATTTTATGAAAATTAAATTAATTTCAAAAGATAACATATTTCCAGAATGTATACATACTTATAAACTGCATGTATAACTTATCAATTACTTGTATCATGATGAAGGTAAAGTTAAAATTCAGTACTGTTTAAAAGTTATTTTTCAAAATGTTTTTTTATTAGCTTTCAACTTATCTGAACTCTCCAAAATGATATTAAAGGTTATCTGTGTATATACAATATTTATGTAACATTTTTAAACTTAGTAGTGCATTCACAAATGTAACTGGAAATATGAGCTTGCCCTATACTTGAAAAGAATTTTATTGTTTTCTTTTTGATGTGTAGTTTTATGTCCAGGTGGAGTAGTTTGTAGTTTTAAAAAGACCATCTGTGGAAACCTACACATTTTCAACCATTTTTTCCTTTTAAAAGTAATGAACAATTTCTGGGGGGCAAGGGAATAAGCTGTTTGTAGTGTATTGATATAAAACTGCTTTTATCCCCCACAGTAAGAGTGGGAGTCCTGTAGATAACAAATTATTGCAGTCAGGAACAGCAAGTATCGCAGGAACGTGGAGACAAGATGACTTCAATAAATCCTGCAATGCCTATTCTCAGTGAAAGTTTAGGAACATCAAACTTGTTACCAAAACAATTCTCTTTCTCTCTTTCACTAAAGGGAGAGAACGGTTAGATACTTTTCCTAAAATAATACCATGTATCATCAGGTCAAGTATTTACAAAGTTCTCTTTTGCGCCTATGGTTAAATTCACCTATGGCTCAGTGAGTAGGGCGCTGGCCCCATATACCAAGGGTGGCGGGTTCAAACCCAGCCTTGGCCGAACTGCAACAAAAAAATAGCCAGGCATTGTGGTGGGCTCCTGTAGTCCCAGTTACTCAGGAGGCTGAGACAAGAGAATCGTCTAAGCCCAGGAGCTGGAGGTTGCTGTGAGCCATGAAGCCATAGCACTCTACCAAGGACAACAAAGTGAGACTCTGTCTCTAAAAAAAAAAAAAAAAAAAGTAAACATGGAGGGTGGCGCCTGCGGCTCAAGGAGTAGGGCACCGGCCCCATATGTCAGAAGTGGTAGGTTCAAGCCTGGCCCCGGTTAAAAACTGCAAAAAAATAAAAATAAAAAGTAAATGTGGAAACATTGGGCTTTGACCTCTATCTCAAACTTTAAGAGGATATAGTTCAATAAAACCAAATTAGAAGCAATTATAAGTGGGTGAGAAGCAAAGTTTCACTACCTGATATATACCATTTATACCATATATACCTGCTGTATATGTTTATTATTCCTTATGAGCAAAACGTGAGATAGTTATTATGCATATTCCTGTTTTACAGAAGGAAAAAAATAGGGTCATTCCACACCTGGCTGATTCAAAAACACTAGAGTCTATTTGCTGCACTGCCATGAGAAATTACCTCAGACAGGTGGTTTAGACAACAGAAATTTATTTCTCACAGCTCTGGAGGCTGGAAGTCCAAGATCAAGGTGTTATCTGATTGGTTTCTTCTAAGCCCCCCTCCTTGGTTTGCAAGTGGCCTCCTTCTCACTGTGGGCTCATGTGATCTTTTTCCTGTGCACGTGAAGCCTGGTGTCACTTTGTCTTCTTTTGAGGACAACATTCAGGTGGTCTGTAGCCCCACCTGATGAACTCATTTAACCATAACTGCTTCTCTAAAGATCCTCTTTCCAAATACAGTCTCACTGAGAGTCAGGGCTTTAACTTATAATTATCTTTTTTCATGGGGGTAAGGGGGTTTGATTTAGTCCATAATACTACTAGCTTAGAACTTGCATAAAACTAGACAAATGTTTGATGAAAAGGAGACTCCTTGGACGGGATTGAAGAAGTGTTTAGATGGCTATCGTGCCAAAGAAAGGTTTAGCTTTCTCTATGAGGTTTCAGAGGATTGAGCTAAAACTGGTTTGAAGAAAGGATCAAAACTAGGAAGATCAACTATAGGTGCCCAAAAGTGACATAGGTCTTTCCTATGTGGTGAACTTTCTGTTCTCAAAGGAGTTCAAAATGAAGGCAGTCTAAATTTGCCCTCTCTCATGTGGTAATGCTAGCCCCATGTGACTGTTTAAATTTAAAGTAATTAAAATTAAATGAAATAAAAAATTTAATCCCTAAGTTGCACTATTCAAATTTTAAGTGCTCAATAGCCATGCAAATATTTGCTTAAAAAAAATCAGCGAGATCCACAAACACAACTTTGTGCTATTTTTTTATAATCTGAGCAATATTCACATCTAAGTGATGTTTATGATGTCCATAATCGTCACAATCTAAATGTCTTCACACTGGTGGCTGTGTGGTTGGCATTCTCAAGGCAAATATTTTATTAAGGCAATTTTTTTCATAGACACTTAAGTTACCTCCTTTGGTTTTTTTCTACCTGGTATGCATTTCAAAGCCAAATTGTCATTGCCATGGATGGGCTTCTCAGCCTTTTTTTTTTTTCTAAACCATCAACGGTAAAATATCTATTGTGGAGAAGTTTGGTTATTGACTTACATCTGCCACTATCCAACACAGTTACATAGAATCAATCAATAATAATGATTTCTTTTTCTTATTCAAGAAAAAGGTGAATGTTGCTTACTTAGCTTCAACCACATACTTTATAAAAGCATACATACAAAGAAGAAGACCAAGACACAGAAAGAAAGATCACCCAGCATGTATCAGTCAGATTTCAAACTAGAAGCTGTATTTTACAATTCTGTTGACATTGCTTTCTTTTCAAATTCTGTCTCCTACTTCCATTAATCCCTTTAAGGAAAAAAAAATGTATTCTATGATAAAGTCACTGCTTTTTCCTCCTTCCCTGATATAATAATTATTCTGAACAAAATGAGGATTTATAGTAATATTCAAAGAAATTTTTTCAAGGTAAACTAATGCCATGAAAAAAATTATCACTAAATATTTGTTTCAGAGACAAAGTTCTTTCAATGTTATTTAGGAAATTTGAATTTATATAAAACATGCATTTTATTAAAATACATTTAAATTTCAAAACACTATCAAGCTATACATTGGTTAGTGCTGATTATATATATATACTTGTATCTTTTTATCTACGTTGACACATATGGAGCTGTATCTATATGTAGATCAATATAAATATAGATGTGGAGATAAAAATAGATGTAGGCTTAGGCATAGAGATACAGATCTGTAGTTATATGGTTAGGGATAGATTTTAAATTATAATTGTATCTAATTTTGATAAAAATTAATCAAATTATATAGTATAAAAAGTCATTCTCCTAAATGCTGTAAAGGTTCCAGACATTATCCCTGCCTTAAAGGAACTTACCTTCTAAAAGCAGAGTTCAACATTTCATTTTCCCTTCTGTTATAGATAACTGTTTTTGTAAATGCTATAATAGAAATATGCACAAAGTATATTAAAGAGCAAAGGCTATTTCAAACAGAAAGAGTTCATAACAGAACTGAAAATTCTTTTGGGACTTGAAAGCAGAGTAGGATTTCAAAAGGGAAATATATTTTTTGAAAAGGTAAGTGCATGGATTATTTTTGAAGATAATCTTGGCATCGCTATACATGCTACCCTGTAACAGTGGTTCTTAACCTTGGCTTCCCATTAAAACCACCTGGGGAGCTTTAAATGCACACATGCCACAGTCCCTGCCCCTGAGATTATAATACGATTGATCTCAGGAGAGGCCTGGTCATAGGTTTTTAGGAGCTCTCTGGGTGATTCTCACCGGCAGCCAAGGTTGAGAACCACTGCTTTAGATGATTGTCAGGAGGTTATGTGAAAGGCAAAGACGGCTGTTTTACAAGGCTGTTGTAGAAATCTGATATTTATAAAACATTTTTACTCATGAGACTTTGTAGCCTTTTGATAAAATCCACTCTTCTGCAGATGAAGAGGAAATAAAATAAACTGTGACTTTCAACAATAGTTTTATAGATGCATATATACATGCCTATATAGATATTATAGTGCAGAACTCTTAAATGCTAACATTATAATAATAAACACTTTTCTTCAAAGTAAATGTTATGAAAACAGTTTGCTTTATAATTGTCAAGAGCACTGTTTAAGGCATAACAATGTTCTGACATATAGCCTGGGTCAAAACAAAGAGCATTTCATCAAGCTTCACACAGGATTACTGGCAGACTGCAACTGAACATGCTTATCAACAAATAGGGCTCCAAAGGAAACTCTTTTAAGTTTTATCTGAGCAAACTAGGGATATGAACAAGTCCTTGTTCTGACCCCTCTTTACTCTTCAACTTATTAATTAATATCCTGTTCTATCCTCTTCAGTGTTCTAGCTTGGAACACACCTGTCTCCACTACACTTGTGTCCTTCATGGTTGATAGAAACACAAACACTAACCCCTCCCCTACCCCCCACCAGATACACACATCAGGCGCTTTTATGAGCTGTTTTCTCTTACATGATACATAAATCTTCTTCATCAGGTTGTCTGCACTGTAGTTTAAAACAGACCCCTCTCATTTTGTTTTGTTTTGTTTGGTGTTTCAACTTTTTTTTTTTTTTTCAGAGAATATATTTCAAGTTGTGATCATGTCTTCCAAATATAAGCCCCACGAGAGCAGGGAGGTAAAGTGCTTTGTTCATCACAGAGTACCAAGCACCTAATGCCAATTTCATTTTAGTTGTCACAGATAGTGTTCAATGAAGAAAATAAATGAATAAAGAAATACAACTTCTGGCATGTGTATAGTACAGAAATAAATCTAGCAATTAGAATAGAGCTTCCAGAGGTAGACCTTTGCCCCAACTGTTTACATATTATAAGAGTGTGTAGAGCACTGCAATGTTTAGTTTCTCTTTTAGCTATGGCCAAAAATTCATTTAAAATATAAATTATTAATAAGATAAAAGGCAATTGAAAATATCCTTGGTTAAAAAATAGTTAATATCCAATCGTTTTTATCAAACATGGAAAATTACAGGTTCTGTTACATTAGAGGATAATAAAATTCTTATAAATTATGCAAAAGAAGACAGCAATGTGAAATTAGACATGAAATTGGGAAATGACCTGGCTTTTTTTAAATGGTAGGACTATTTGTTTTAAAATAAATATCAATCATATAAGATATACTAATCTGATTCCTGGACATAGAAAGCATGACTTGGTCTTAAGTAAAAATGTAGTGGAATTGCCTTACAACCTCCACGTAGACTGTCATGAATAGCTGTTTCTACAGTTGCGTATCATGCTTCTGCATCTGTGATGTGTATAATTTGAGCTGTAAAAGTGAGATAACAGAAGATAGTTGTAAAGCAATGAAACATCTCTTACAAAATAATGTCACCCCATCATGGGCGCAGATTAAGAGACATGATCCCCAATGATATGGGGAAAGATATTGACCGTGGAAATGATGCTAATTCTTTTCTAAATGTCATGCATTCAGTATATTCACGCTATATTAGCAAAAGAAATATCTATTATCTCTGAATAGTTACTAAGATAAATACCATAGTGCTGAAATAACTTAGTTTTTTAATAAGAGCATGCTCAATTGTGTTAAATTTATTTTTAGATATTAACGTTTTACATGGGTGAAAGTTTCAGAGATTTAGGTACAAATGACAAGGTTAATTTGTGCTTATTAGAGTAGGTCTGAGTTCAGTTGTATAAATAACTGTAAGTGATAGATGTACACAGAATAGAAATCAGAATGAATAGGCTTTAGAAGCAGCATTCATAGAATAGTGATTTGGTTAATAGCACTTAGCAGATTCTTGTTTTTCATAGATAGCTATTTACAATTCTAACTCACGTGACAACTATTTCATAGTTTCCTTTAGGATTTTCTGACGTACATACTTAAATCATGCAACTTTCATGAGTTATTGTGCAGGACCAGCAATGCCAAGAGAAGATTCTCGTGTCACTGTGGATCAGTAATCATCAACCCTTATTACTACATGAGGAACTCCAGACACTTTAGCATCCAGTTGTGTGAGAAACTGTGTGAAGAGTTGGACGGAGTAGCACAGTTCTTGAGAATGCTACAGTGTGTATCCCACAATGCTAGGAATTCTTTCAAATAAAACGATTAACAAGAATTTAGTCTATCCTTTCCAGTTTTAATCACTTAGGATGGCTTTAAATATTAAATGAAGTAGAGCTCCTAAATTATATTTCTCTTGGGTGGTGACTGTGGCTCAAGGAGTAGGGCACCAGCCCCATATACCAGAGGTGGCAGGTTCAAACCAGGCCTCGGCCAAAAATTGCCAAAAAAAAAAAAAAAAAAAAAATATATATATATATATATTTCTCCCAAAGGAACCCTTATAGGTTACTATACTTTAGTTTTTACTTCTTTACTCTCCTTAATAAATTGTAATACATTTTAGCCTGTAAACAGCTATCATTTGCCTCTCTTTATGTAATGTATAGCCCTGTAACTGATATATAATGTGCAGTAAATAAGTGTATATTTAATTAAATCATGTTATCGAGTATCTAGGCTGGTACCTAACAAAATGTTTTTCAAAGAAAAGCATGTTGTTAATCAGATGGGATTATTTCATTATTTGTATTCCTTGGATTAGGTTCTTGACTCGTTCAATTCATTTCTTCATTCTCTTAAATTTTTCTTTTTCTTCAATTTACAATTGCAATTGCTCACAGTTGTCTCGTATAATGTTAGGGGCATAATGTAAAGACTTGGGAAAAATAGAAAGAGAACCTGTAAGCCATGGTAATTCCTTAGAATTTATCCTAAAGACACACCACTATGTACCCAGCATTATCTTAGGCAGTAGAGATAACATCCATACATAAGGCATGTATAGTCTTTCCCTTCATGGAGTTTAGAGTTTAGGAGAGAAAGCAGGGATCAATGCCTAAACTCCATAAAGAAATACATGGTACAATGTGATCTTTTAATATGAAAATTAAATTAATTTTAGCAGTAAAAATTTCTTGTTTAAGGGACAGTCAAAATTTTCCTATCGTCCCCAATCTTGTGCATTGTAAAATCTTACCATCTTTGCCCATTGTCTGATTTGTAGATTAATTTACTGAGATCTTAATAAAGATATAACTCTTTTAAATAGATTTTAGCATATGCCTAAAATATAATTTTTACTTTTTAAAAGTGTGACATCAGTATGTTTTACTATTGTAACCATTAACAATCTCATCATGCAATTGGATATTTAAATGTTTACATTTTTCATAATGACTAAAAAGCTTAAATATTCTTACATGCTTGAGTTCTCAAGAATCAGACAAGAAGTGTATTAAATATTTGAGACATACAACAGATTGTAGACATTGAAGAGAGAGATTTTGGTAAGAGAAAAGGTGGGAAGAGTCTTCAGAATGAAATGTTGGTGTGACTCCTATTAAAGAAGAGGCAGAAGGCAGAGTAATTGTGTTCAGAAGACTCTCAGACTGCAGCATAGTCCTAAGCAAATTTCAGCCAGGTCCCTGTGGGGTCGTCGGGCTAAAATCACCTGATGAAGGAGTTTTTCATCTCACCAGCTAACCTCTCAGTAACCCCACTGTGCTATGTCCTTGCAGCCCACATGCAGCTCAGCCTTGGTGCAAACTTGGTGGAGAATCCTGAAGGGTAGCTGTTAGTGTCTTCATATCTGCAGCAGGAGATGGGCAAAACATATTTTCATGACTTCTATTATACATAGATCTTTGTTTGCTCTCTTTTTGTTATTGTCTACCCCGAACCATAATTTGAATTGTTATTTTATATAATAATTGCTACTTGAAGGATGTAAATATAGTTAAGGCTCATCATATTGTTCCCAATTGAACAACATTCCTAAGAGGTAAAACATATGTCATCACTGGATGGTAATGTTATTATTAAGTTTAACTTCTAGGAATTTAAGAGTCATAAAGTTAGATCCAGATTTGATTGCAAAGCAGTGTTGATGTTATTGTTGTTCTTGTTTGGACTACTGTTAACTGCCTAGGGCATAGCAGGACCAGAAACTCAGCTGGTAGCATTTGGGCCCAGAAGTCCTATTCCCGCATGATATAGTATTTGCCTTTTCCTATTGCCTGACTAGGCTTAATGCCAGCCCTCTTTTGAAATTCCACTGGTCCCTACTCCTCCCATTCACTTGTGCACTCATTCAGTACCTTGCCGGGGCCATGGTAGGAGAGCATATGGAGCGTCCCGCCTTGGGGACGTTAGAAACAACAGCAACAGCAGGCCTGCTGGTGGGGAAGCAGCATCTTGTTTGTTAAAGTCAACCCTCTACCCACTGAAGCAGCCCCAGGCAAAGAGGCCACACAGCCAAGAATGTCAGAAAATATGGAGTGTCCCAGACCTTCACCCAGATTGGCATTTCAAGTAAGAAGACAGCTTTTGCCTGGGGGATGTCACTGCAGAGTTTGATGATTCTTGGTAATTAATCAACAACTTCAGTGAAGGTATCAGGCTGTATCAAGAAGAGTGAATAAGGATAAAACTTCACATGAGTATAGAGGAAACTAGATTTATTCTCAGCAAAGATGATATCACAATGTCACCTTCTCCTGCATCTACAAAAAAATTAGTGTTCTTGCCATTGCTGTATCATGAATTTTAGGTATAACTGTGAACATAGGCGGACCTCAGTTTTCTCCTGTGTAAAATGAAGCAGTGGAATGAGATCGCTAGGAATCCTTCCAGATTTAACATTCTATGTGACTCTGCAAACATTTCCCATCTCTAGTAGACAGAGGTCTCTTTCTTTCTTACCTACCTGAACTTAGAGGTCATTTGAATAAATTTTCCTATGTCTCCTCAATTTACCTTTTTAACTCAATTCTGCTAGATTTGTGATTATTAAGGAGCTATCTGAAGCAATATTTAAGGTAATAATGTTTCACTCCTCACATACCCTACTCTCATCTTCATGCCTCTTATCTTCAGTGTGTGCTAATGCTTGAACAAAATATTTTCCCCAAAATTTATTTTTTCCTGACTTATTAATTCTTATTTATCTTTGGAGTCAATCAAACTGAACCATCTGAAAATTTCTTTTAAATCCATTCCATTTAGTGCCTTTCACATTCTATTTACTATCTTCATTTGGAGATTGTTCTATCCCTTTCCTTTATCTCCCCTTAAGTTAATGTATTTATTTAAATTTAATTCTATGACAGTGGTGGTAAAACTTTCCATACAACTTTTTGGGAAATATAGGAAGTAGTGATTTTGTTGTAGTTGGATGAATAAGCCTGGTTCTCATGACAAGATACAATGTCAACCAGTTAATGTAAATGAATTAAGATGAACTTTTTTTGTATATGCAAATCAATTCCCAGAATAATTCACTGTGACTAATGCCTACATTTCTATATCTAGGTATTCAGGTATAGCTGTTAATAGAAACCTGTCCAAAATAGGGTAGTGAAGATTTTAGGCCATTTTGCTAGTACTTTTTGCCTATTAAATAATTCAGACTTAGTAATTATATTTTTGAGAGATAATTATTTCTATTGCTTCTCTTAACAGTTATGCATCTATTCAGTCTTTGTTTTTAATTTTGAGCCAGTAATCATGAAAGAAAATTAGTAAAACTTTTGTAGAAAAAAATATACATTTAAAAAATTATCAAAAAAAAAGATTGCATTTAGAAATCTCCAATTTTTATCAAAATTCTTCCATATATTTAGGGTCCCCTTACTATTTCTAATGTTAAATTCTGTTCTTGCTCTTATTTATCTTTAAATAAATTCATCAGAAGCTTCTCTATTTTTATAGTCTTTTGACAAAATAGAAACAGTTTTAAGTTTAATTGGTTATTTGTATTGCTAGTTTTATATCTAACTTGTTTTACCTTTACAATTTTCCTCCTTTCTACATTCTCTGGATTCCCTCTGTGGTTATTTTTTCTAGTAGAATTTTGAGTCCACATTACATGTCTGCTCTTTCTGTTCCCCCTTTCCCCGGCCTCATCTCACCCTATATCAGACATGGGAGAACCTGGGGTAGGCATTGGAGAAAACAAGGATTTGAGACTATAGTATTGTAATACTCCATGAAGCCCTAAGAGAAGCAGTGTAAGTTATCATTCATTCACCACCTGAGATTTCCTAACTGTTTACATTGGATTTGGGGAGGGGGGCAATTTGCACAATAATCATAATTTTACAGATGGAAAACATTGAATTTTAGAAGGTTGAATAGATATAAGTTCACATAACCAGTAAATAATGGTGCTGTGGTTCAAATACTGTTTTAAAAAAAAATGTGCCGAGGGGCAGTGCCTGTGGCTCTAAGTAGTAGGGCGCTAGCCCCATATACCGGAGGTGGTGGGTTCAAACCTGACCCTGGCCAAAAAATGCAAAAAAAATGTGCTGAAGATGAAAAAATATAAAAGGTAAATGTAAAAAAAATATTTAGAGGTGAGCTGTAATAGAAATGTATACGTAGAAGGCAACCAATAATCCTGGAGATAGGGAAATATAGGAACAGAGTCCAAGACATGGTGAAGCTAGAGCATTTAGGATAATCCTTTTCCACAACTGGCTATATTGTGCAAAGCTTCTTGTGGTGAGTCAATAAGTCGGCACTAGGTTAGGGTCTTGAAATATTGCCTAGTGACTGTGACACTGAATTACTAAATAGTTTGTGTTTACCAAGATTTACTGTCTTTGTAATGCTAAAGAGTTCGTAAAAGCAAAGACAAACAAATATATTAATTCATCAGACTTTTCTGCTCACACATGTTTGCTAAATGTGGAGTTAAGGGATGGGTTTTTAACTTTGTGATCTTGTAACAAGTTCTCTGGATGATATTATCCTTAAGGTACTAGGAATACCTTCTTCAGAACTTTCTATGGTTCTAAACCTGCCTGCCTTAGAATGTGTAAGCATCAAGAAAAGATAAGTTTCTAGATTCTACACATTATCTGAATGCACATACACTCATACACACACACACACACACACACACACACATTTGTTTTTTGATGTGGTTCAGGAATTTACTCCCCATATGCTCTATTCTTTGGCTTCCTAATGGTTCATTTTACGATATGATGCCATTTCACTCATGAATGAATTGAAGCACATAAGAAATGATCTGCCTGCTGTGAATTCACTCCCAAATCCCTTCTCCTTTCTTATTGTCCATTCGTTTGAGCCTCTATAAAAATGTGCCAAAAATGATTCTTTTCACTGCTTGGTATTTGTACTGTGTCTGCATATCTACTCTATCCCCACCCCCAAAGAAAATATTTCGATTTAGTTCACAGTTCTGACAGAGTATTTGCAGTGTAGATTTCCTTTTAACATTTGCAGAGAAAATGAGAGACAACTCATTACCTAATGCTCCCATTAAAGTGTATTTGTGTAAAATAAATTGGAAAAAATTAATATTGTATATGCTTCACTTATAGACCTAGATATTTGCTTAGCATTGAGGTGATGCCATAAAAATTTGCAAGAAGTCATGGTTTTTCAGAATATAGTAGAGTGTGATACAAATATTCATTTTGTTTTTATTTATTTGCTTTTATTTGTTAATAAAATGGGTTTTTCTTGTCTACCTTTACATCTTTGTGCTTTCTCTTTGTGAATACAAAACATCTAGCCTTAGTATTCATTTATAAGAAAATAAAACTCATGCACTTGGTATAAAGGAATCCATTGGTGGATAAATAAGACACTGTCTCTATCTTCATGGAGCACATACTATGATATAAAAGAGAGTTATTAAATAGGTAATTGTAGGTAAGGCTATTCAGAACATGCTATTCACGTCTATAAACTTCACTTTTAACTATACTATGGCACCATGGAAGACTTCTTGTGAAAAACGATCTCAAAATTCAGACTTGATGATAAATTAGGCTCTTTGTAGCCTCCCTAAGAGAGACAGACAATTTTAGTTGCCTGTCTTTCAGGCAAGCAGACTACCTACATGTCACCTCTACCAAAGACGGTCATTCATACAGAAAGGGGACTATTTCTCATGGTTTCTGTAGCCCAGTACAATGAGAAGGTTGAGATGTGCAGAAGTCGAAGTGGCAAGTCTACAGTACGAAGTTTATTTTTTTCTTTATGGAAAATAAAGACTCTTAAAATAAAGTCTAAGAACAAATTAAAATATCTCATTGTGATAACAAATATGAAGTTTTTTTCCATTTAAAAAAGTCTAAGAACAAATTATAATATCTCACTACGATAACAGACAAATTGATTGTGAGCACATAAGAAAAGTCAATAAGAATATTTTTTTTCCAGTAACTAACTACTAAAGAAATGGCAATTTACAAGTTTCCTGGAGAGGAATTCAAAATGAGGATCTTTTTATTATTATTATTTTTTATTAACTCATAGCTGTCAGTAAGAATATTATGACTTACACATGACCTGTACTTAATCAGTGTTTTTGATTGAAGAGTTGTCAAACATTTTACCCCAGTAAAAAAAAAAAAAAAAAAAAATGCAAAAGGGAGCATATTCCAGAACTTGGGGCAGGTTCAAAGAACCATAGAAATAATGTATATGGCAGAAGAGAGAGAGGGATCTAGCGAGGAAGTGTATAGCAGACACTGCATTACAGGTTTTGGAGAAATTTTACTTGC
Organism: Perodicticus potto; assembly: GCA_963574655.1. Lineage (NCBI taxonomy): Eukaryota > Metazoa > Chordata > Mammalia > Primates > Lorisidae > Perodicticus > Perodicticus potto. The sequence continues at coordinate 15,630 of CAUYRH010093668.1, forward strand.
TGTCTTATTTATTATTAAACTTTTGTAACGTCTCTTTGCCAAATTCCATTATTATCAGTCTGCCTTGGGAAAAGGGAAAAAGAGGTTGATTAGACATCTAGAAAAAGCTCTTGCAAGTCTGTAAGTAGCCATGTAGAATATATAGGATGCAATAAACTTAAAGATGAATATATCAGTATTTAAAATGAGAGAAAGGTCCATTTCATGAAGAATAAACTAGTGAGATCACTATGACTTTATATAACTTTTATATAATTAGTCTCAATATCCATGAACTAGGCATTTGGAGGATAAAGGACAAAAATAACAATGACAACAACAACAACAAAAGGAAATTGATTGCAGGGACTTAAACACAACTGGATGAAGTCGAAATTACAATAAAATTTATAGACTACTATATCTGAGAAGTAACTGGGGATATTTACACGATCAAAGGATGAGCTGAAGAAACTGGAGCCTCAGGAGCTGAAGTGAATCAAATATTTCAAAGATCTTTGTTTCCATCAATCTCTCATCATTGTCCATTTGTTGCTTCACATTCTGCAGACAAGCTTGCTCCTTGTGCTGGGGAAGACGGCTGTTGTTAGCTCTAGAGTCTCATCCTCCAGGTTTAATAATCTCAGAGAAAAAAATAAAACATTTTAACCAATTGCATAAATACAAGAGAAGGACTCAGACTGTATTTTTTAGGCTGCCTACCCACTTTTTGGCCCTTATCACAGGTTCTAAGGGAATAAGATAAAATCAATGGATTAGGAGGTACCTGAAATTATTGATTTTTACTTTTTATTTTTCCTCTAGAATTACCAGGTCACATTAATCACCCATGAATTGATACCCTGGAGTACTACTCAGTCATAAAAAGGAATGAAAAAATTTCTTTTGCAGCAACCTGGATGGACCTGGTGACCATTCTCCTAAGTGAAGAATCTAGGAATGGAAAAATAAACACCACCTGTATTCACTAACAATTGGGAGCTAAATGATGGGCACACATGGGCATAAAGAGATGTAAAGGACAATAAAAACCAAGAAAGAGGAGTTGGAAGGGAATAGGGGCAAAAACTACTGGATACAATAAACACTATTATGATGAGGGGTGTACTAAAAGCCCTAACTTAAGTATGACATGTGGTATCCATGTAACAAAAACATTTGTATAGCCTCAGCACACAAAAAATGAATTATCAGGTTATAGTTCTCTTTAAGGGTGGATGTGCAATTTATCCTATAGGGGGAACTCAGGTTATCCACAGAATCCTTCCCCTGACATGTATCAAGACCAGTAGGGATGTAGTGTATCTGGAGGACAGCGAAGAGAGGATGATCTAGAGATTTTGGGAAAAAAGGCAGAGATTTTAAATCTCTTTGTTCATAATGGAGTGCTTGTTCTTTTGAGAATTCCTTTCCTGGTTTTTAGTTTTGTTCCTCATTTTAGTCATGTATTTTCTCTTGGAAATCTGTGCAAATGGTGGCATATGGGACCTAGTTTTGCTTATGAGGCTGAATAAGAACAAATATGGGGTCCAAGTAAAAAATAATCTTAACAGAGAGTGGGTAAGACTTTAGACTGACAAAAGAATGTTTATGGTATAGAGAGAATAGACCAGTCCATCATGACAGACAGTTCAGTAACACTTTGAGAACCAAATGCCCTTCACTTGTGAGATTATTTTATCTATAGTTCCCTATCTGGGCACACATATCTTTCTAAAATATTATAAAGATCGATAAACTGGTCATTTCACTCATATATTTTAGCTATTTATCATTTATCTTTATTATTTCATAGAAATAGGGATTTATTAATATCAGTATTTCCACAGAAGTTCCCAAATGGAGGTTGACCTCAGACACCACTGTGTAACCATTATTCCTCCTCACAGAACCTTATGAAAATAGTGAGTGATACTTATAACTTCAGTGGTCAGAATATTTGTATGGAAGAGGTCAGGGACCATAAGGTACATTTAATAACAGCTGAATAATTCTTATTTAATTCTAATTTTTTGTTTTAAATATATCTGCTTGCTCTGTGAAAATTATCTCACAAGATGTAGAACAGGGAGACATGTCTCTTTATTTTTATAGCTTTATTGAGATATAATTCACATACCCTAAGTTCATAAGTGCACCCATTAAAGTGCATAATTCGGTATTTGTAGCATATTCAATGATATGTGTAGCCATCATCATAATCAATTTTAGATCATTGTCTTTGCAATGGGAAATCTTTTTGTGCTGTGCAGTAATTTTTTAAAATTTTATTTATTTTTATTTGCCCTTAAAGAAGTTATTATTATTTTTTTAGAGACAGATTCTTATTCTATCACTTAGGCTAGAGTACAATTGTATGATCACGGCTCACTGAAGCCTCCAACTGCTGGACTCAAGTAATCCTCCCACCTCAGCTTTCTAAATAGCTGGGAATTCAGGTGAACTACTGTGATCGGCTATTTTTTTATTTTTTGTAGGGTTGGGGGTCTCTCTCTGTTACCCAAGCTGGTCTTCAATTCTTGGCCTTCCTGACTTGCTTCTCAAAGTTTTGGGATTACAGGTGTGAGCCACTATCCCTGGTCCACCCTACTTGTCTTTTATTTCACTTAGATTAATATGCTCAAGGTTCATCCATGTTGTGGTGGGCAACAGCATTTTCTTCTTTTATAAGGCTGAATAATATGCCATGGTATATATACACCACCATGTAGTTTATCCATTCTTCAGTCAGTGAGCATTTGGGTTGTTTTCACCTCTTGGTTATTGTGAATAGTGCTGCTATGAACATGGTTGTGCAGATATCTCTTCAAGATCCTGCTTCTAATTTGGGGGGTATAGGTGGAAGTGTCATATCATAGTTCTATTTTTAACTTTTCAAGGAATCATCATATCCTTTTCCATAGTGCTTACACCATTCACCATTTTACAATCCTACCAGCAGTGCACAAGAGTTCCACATTCAAAGTGGTGTGTTTTTTTTGGGTTTTTTTTTTATTTTTATTAAATCATAATTGTGTACATTGGTGCAATCATGGAGCACAAGGTGCTGACTTCATATACAATCTGAAATATTTTCATTGAACTATTTAACATAGCCTTCATGGCCTTTTAATCACTATATGAAGACATTTATATTCTACATTTAGTAATTTTCACTTGTATCCTTGTAAGATGCACCGTAAGTGTGATCCCACCAATTACCCTCCCTCCACCCATCTTCCCGCCTCCCCTCCCCTCCCTTGCCCCCTCCCCATTTCTTTCACCTCTTTTTACCTCGATTTCAACACTGTATCTATATCTACTATTCCCAATTTCAAATGGTGACAATTCAGTTAAAAGAAAACCTAAATATTTTATTCTGGAATATTGGCATAAATATAATCTCTACAATTGTGCTAATTCATTCTCTTCTTTTAGTTTACATATTTGAGATTAAAGGATGATATGTAAATATATGTAAACATGCAAAGTAGCTATTTCATTTTCATATGACACTGAAAGAAGAAACGTCAGCAAATCATAGCAATATAACACTGTATATAACAATCCCAAAGTGTGTTAAACCAATCAGGATATCTGGGAAGGTAGTATTTTATAATTAACTTGGATTATTAGAAATATATTGCCTATTTAATTTCCAAAGGAATTAGCAATATACTATCCAATTAAATTTAAGCAACAAAATTTTAGGTAGGTTTTACTCATTATCAGTTTATGTATATGTAATTGATTTATTATTAGTATAATCTCAATTTGACTGATGTTTTTAAATAAGCCAGGTGATTAATCTTATCGCTATAGTCAACTGAGATTTTTTTGGGAGAAGTAGTTCTCAAACTTTTCAGGACCTCTTTAGATGTTTAAAAAATATTGAAGACTCTAGAGAACTTTGATTATGTAAGTTATACGTGTGTGTGTGTGTGTGTGTGTGTGTATTGATATTTACCACATCAGAGGTAAAAGTTTTTTAAAGATTTTCATTAATCATGTAACATTTAAAACATGAGTAATATATTAATATACTATTTACTTCAAAAGATTAAAATTTTTACAAAATATTTTATGATGTAACATTTAAAATAAGACTATTATATATTAATAGATATACTATTTTATTAAAATAACACATTTTACAAAAATAGTGAGAAGCATTTTTGCAAATAATCTTAAATTCTGAATTGATAGAAAAGAGCATGAGTCTCATCTGCTTCTGTAGTCGTTCCATGGTGAAAGGTTGTATATAAAGGCAATCCCATCTCATACATGCGTCTGGAAAAGACAGGAGTATTTTGACAGGTTTGATAGATAAATATGGATATTCTTCTTTGATATTAAACCAAAACTTAACAATTGATTTGGAATCTGAACCATGTAATAAGGTTTTTCCACTCTGCTACATCAAAATCCATTTATATATCTTTCACTTTGAAGGGACTTTTTCTTTTTTATCCTTTCATGATTGTGTAATATCATTGGCTGGTCATTTAGTAAATATTGATTCATTAAATTATGCAAATATTTCATTTTTGACACATCATTACAGGGTGTCAAAGAGTTATACTTTTTGGTTAATAAATATCACCACCTACAACTATCTGATCAGAAAAATCTTTAAGGAATGGGAAGCTGTCAGTCCTCCAGTGGGTACAAATTTTCAAAATTTTAAATTTCACTTGAAATCTCAGACGCCACCCATGGGTAACAAATACTGTCGTTTATTATTTTTTTTAATTACAGTCTTACTTTATTCATTTTTGAGAAGATGTCTGCCCAATACCTAAACCTGATTAATCATAGTTGTCAATTGCTTTTTCAAGTAAAAATCATAGTCTAGGAGAAAAATCACTAATTCACCTAACCACAACAAAGAAAAGTTGTTCTTTCGAAGAACAATCATCATATCTTGGAATTACTATTTGTGTACTTCCCATTTTGTTACACAATCCTATTATTTTAGACTTATCAAAATTAAGAGTAGACATTTAATGAAATTAACAAGTTTTTCTTCTTCACCACTAACTGTTTTTGGTGTGACTAGTTGTGCTTTTTTGCACAAACACAGCATAGTTTAATAACACAGTTGTGTGTCACCGGTATGGTGTCAGCATTTTTATTCACCATGATTTTTGCACTATCAGTGTAAATGTCAATGCAGTAGAAAAGGGTGAATAATATCTCACTTGTGTTATTTTGAAAACAGTGTTGATCCCTTGGAGTTCTTGAAGGAGTCTGAAAGACTCACAGGGGCCTGTAGATGGAGATAGAGAGAGAGGGAAAAAAATGTCAGCAAAGGCACTTTGGCTAAGAAGAGGAATGTGACAAAAAAAAAAAAAAAAAAAGGAAAACATTGTTTAAGCTTCTAAAAATAAGGCAGCTCTACCCTTGTCAATAGGAGGACAATTCCATTGACAAGCCCTATTCCCATCCCTGCAGAACTGGACGAGCTGTAACTCCAAGCGAAGGTTGCAGCACACTGATAGAATCATCCGCAGACACAGAGCCGAAGAAATGTGGGTTTTATTGTTTGTTTATTTTTTTTCTTGTAAATTCCCCCTACATTTAACTTTGTTGTTTTTCTCTCTTCCATAAAGAGAACTGGGAGGTTAAGGACCAAAAATGAGAAATTGTTCTGAGACGGAAGGAAAGGATTCAGCGTGCAGGTTCTGTGTGGGGAAGCGGCCTTCAATCCACTCCCGGGCGAGCGAGCTGAGCCCGAGAAAGGCGCGGGGTGAGGCGGGTGGGATGTGAAAGTCGGGAGGGGTAGGGATTGGCTCGTTCATTTCTTCCTGGGCAGGACAGTTCATGCGCTCATTCTTTCCTGGAAGGGACGTTTCTGTTTGGACGGGTTCCTACATTTGGCCCTATCAAGAAGATTCTCCTCCTTCTACATCGACGTGTTCCAAAGATTCATTCGATAATAAATATGTACAATATTTTGTGTTTCTTTAAAAAATTCCTTAGTATGCGTCATTCTATGACTTTCTGACATATGAAACTCAAATTCAGACAACTTGCTAATGCTTGTCAGTTTAGCCTTCATCTGGCATCACGGGGCTCTAATGGTGGGTCTTCTAACAGGCAAATGAGGCTATGTTCAGAGTTCCTGTCGTAGACACCCAACACATACGATCAGGAGGGTCAATAGCAAACGTGGCCAATGGCAGATAAATCTGGATTTAACAGTCAAGGAACTCAGACATTAATATTATTTGAACTCACTTAAAAGTAACGTTTATTTCCCTCCAAAAGTGTTGATTGTGTCTAAGGATCTGTGATTTGTTAGCAGTTATCAAAGAGAAGGAAAAGCAGTGCCCTCTTATCCAACTGTCATAGCATTAAATATTTTCTAGTTCCGTATGTTCATACACAGAGAAATATGGCTAGAATGTCCTGTTAGTCACTTGTGTCTATTAATTTGAAGTTCACAATATAGTAGTATTTTTTAAGAAATAAAGGAATAGGTATAAAAATAAATAATTAATGACTCAAAGATAGAAAAGAGATAATGCTTTTTAAATTTAAATTTGATTTTTATATCAATAATATATTCACATAATTTAAATTTCAAAAGACATATAAGCATATTCAGTGAAAATCTCTCATCCAATCCTGGCTCCAACCACCTACTTCATCCAAGAGGCAAATAGTATTGCAAAGGATTATAAAAATGAAATTTTTGACATTTTCCACGAATTGGAGTTTTCAAATGTCATCTATATAAGAAGACCGAGAGATTTTGCTAATCTTCAAAAGTGCAGGTACCATATTTTTCCCATATTGTGCAAAATATCATACTCCAATCTAGTAGATGTTTAAAAATATTGTTTTTTGATGATATTCACTTGTAAAAGGAAAGTTTATTCAAAAGGCTTTATGTGAATATATTTGGCAAACATGAGTTCAAATTAATGAGGCAGTTGAACTATCAGTTTGGCCAATTAGAAAAACCTTGTTCTGACATATTTATGAGTCATTAAAACAATGAAAGTATTCTTTTAACACTTTTAGGTTTTATTTTAGAAAACTGTGGAAACAGCCAAAGCACATGCTGCTCTGTAAAGTAAATTTTTAGCACATATATTCTTGTTTCAGCGTCAGTCAGTAGTTCTTGCACTTTCTACAGAGCCAAGGAAACTATTTAAACTTGTAGAAAGTTAGAAAATCAAAAATTCAATTATAATCTAAAATCTAATTCTGTCCTGAAGAAATAAATTTTTACTACTGAATGCATACTTGAGACTGCTTAACCCATTCACTATAGAAGTAAATGCATTGAAAAAGACTTAAAGCATTTTTTTTTTTATTTCACGGACAAATTACTTCGCACTGCATATTAGCGTTCTAAGAGGCTTCCTAACTCTCTAACTTATTTCTATGAGAGATAAATTGCACACACACACACACACATATATATGTTTTGAATCATTTTTCCAAGTTGAATTAAAAATGAAATAAAATGATTAAATTAACTAGTTGCACTGTACTTATTTATTTGGAGAAACACAACATTTCCACTGTTCTTTTATAGACGCAACAAGTTAACTGAAAGGGAAATCAAGGAAAACATTTTACTAATAATTTCAATTTTCATCCAACAAGACTAGTTCAGACAACTGACATAGTAATTAAAACAGGAAGAACTTCACCTGCAGCATGACTTTATTTTAGAATGCCAAAATCGTTTATGTTCATTAAAACTCTTAAAAAACAATACTACCTATTAGGCATATGACATAATTGTATCTTTTTCTGCACAAGTAGTTCTATGACTTAATTTTTTTCAAGCTGCGGGAATATTTTAAATCATTGCAGATGAAAACAAATCAAAAAAAAGAATATTCCTCAAAATAAGATCAAACTGTAAAAAGTTTTACTGTAAAAGTAAAAAGACATTTACTTTTTAGAGTCACATTCAAAACTCTATTTAATTACTTTTCTGAAAAATGATGTGAATTTTGTTCTAAATTCTCTTGCTTCTCGTATTTGTGAAAAAAAAAAACATGCCATACATGTTTGTATATAAGATGATCAAATGTTTGGTTTTATTTCTTTCATATTATGATTATCTACCTACAATGCATTTCTGAAGGAGGGGAAAAAAGGCACAAACTGTGCTCTGTACATGTTTTCTGGGAAGAAACAAAAAACAAAGGAAAAATCAGCATACCATGATGAACATGAAGTTTCCTTAATGACATTGCCAGGGAAGTTATATGGCTAAGACAGATCTTTTTCCTTCTTTTCATGACAAAAACTTTGAAAAATTTATAAGTTATTATGGCAAAATTTTTGTCTCATGTGCCCATTAGTATTTACATAGGAAAGCAATTTTTTTCCACTATTCCTCCTAGAAGGAAGAATTTTAAAGCTAATTTTAGAATCTACCTTTTTCATGTAGCTTTTTTCTGTAAAATGGTACCACCATCTTTGTATGTTAGGAGACAAGTTTCAAAGATCTCTGACTCCATGCCTTTATGTCAACTTGTGTATTTAAGTATCTTACTGTATGTGCTTGCCTGATAATCCCTCTATCAGATTAACGTTGTATCTGTAATTGTATTCTTTTCCAATACATCAAATCTCATGAGTTTACCCTTCCTATTTATGTCATTCTAATTCAAGCTCATGACATATCTGATATTAAATTGTGTATTAAACAATTAATATCTGCTCATAAAAATTTTCAAATTTCAATACGTTAGTTAGATAAAATATGCCAATTTTAAAATTAAATTTACTATTGTCTTTCTAACAATTTTTCTCTCACTACTCAAATCTGGAAACCCAGTAGTGTCTGACTACTCTGAATCACAGATCATCCTTGTCCTAATAGCCACTGCAATGAAAATACGTTAATGTTCTATTCAAGTTATGAAAATTAAAGAGTGTAAAGTGCAGAGGAAAGCATCACTGTGATTCAGCTATTCATTGTGGCTGCCCCAACCTCAGCACAGAAATCTTGAGTTGAAGAGCAATCCTTTCAGTATCCTTGAAGCTGAGGATCTGGGATGTAATCATGGTCAGAGTGACACTCAGAGCCCTTCCAGCAAGTTGGATTTCTGGAAATAGTCCACCAGCCCCATATGCTGGTCCAGTTTTAGGATACAATATGCATGTGAATAGAGTTCCAGGAGAAACCACTTTGGGTGGTGGTTGGGTACAAGCGGCCTAGACACATCACTGAACTCATTCGTAAGTGTATTTTTATGGTATTGTGAACATAAGCTTGCAGTATTACCCTCTGTAGAAGTAAAAAACAAAATGTGTATTTCTGCCACAGAAACTGTTATTATAAGAATAGTTAAGAGTCTGTATTCTTTTTGTTTGAAATCTAATCTTACTCATCTGTCTTGTGCTTAAGAAATGAATGCAGTAACAACAAAACCTGACACGAATATTGTTAATAGAGGTGAAAAATAGTAATCACTGCTTTTAACCCCTGCCATCACAGCCATCACCAAGATCATCTAATATATACCAGGCACTGTGTCAGATAATTTAAATATATATCATTTTTTTATTATTGGGAATCCATTGAGCATACAAGATGTGTCACAAACTGAGACCCCACCCCCCTCATTTTATTATCACAACAAACCATGACATGGCCGCTTTACAGAGAAATTAAGGTTTGGGTTGGTATGTCTGTTGGTCCCTATAGAACAAGATATTTACAGAGTTTGAAAATATTTACAATATTTATTTAGGCATGGTTTGGAGAACTAGTAAGGAATGTTTAAACACCAAAGAAGGAACAATAGCAGGAAGCCATCTTATATCATCTCATACATAGAAGAGGAAGGGGAAGGAATGTTGGTGTCTAAATCTCCCGGGGCTAAGAAGGAGAGATACCTGTACCAATAGGAGTTGTGACAGAAAATAACATAGTTACTGCTGGATACTGTGAGGTGGAGAAAGCAGGAACAGGGGAATAAATACCCAACATCATCTTTGAATCACTAGGCTTCTTTCAATCACTAGGCTTCATCTAGTGCCTCCTACTGGCTGAACCCAACTGGAAGCTGCCATTGGAGGTCAGACTCAGCTGGGAGGGCACAGAGAGGGCGGAAGGGAGCAGACAGAATAATCACCAGAGATGGGTCCATTACATGGAACTCCGAAGCAGAATTAGAAAAAAAATTCTGTCTTCTCCAAAGGCGATACTCTTAACCTCTATATACATTTAAAGACTCATTAGATTAGAGATTTAGATTAGATGATGATCTACTAAGAAATTAAAGAATAGGGGGGAAGAGAAAACCAGAGCTAAATGATCCATCTGCTATCCATTTCAGAAACAGAGGGACATTTATAATGTTAAAACTCCTTTTCCCTTGAAAAGCCGCAATGATGATGGTGATGACGATGATGATGATCAGAGTGAAAGATCCCAGCATTTAGAATTTTGTAAACAGAATCACTACATTATACCTCATGAAACTGAATTTAGATTTCTTAAATTAAAAAGAAAGCATATCAGTCTCCCGTGCCTTTCAGGGATGAGCTGGCCATTCACACTTGCTGGAAAAACAGCTGATGCCCTTTGGCTCCATGGTTAAGGCAGGAAAACTGGGATGTGCCAGGGAATCCATGTGAACTACCCATACTGATCGGCAGCTACGGGCTCAGTATTTGTATACAAATTACCACCCACATGTTGGTATATCACTGAAGCTCTTTATTTTTATTTCTAAATTTGTACATTCATTCATCCTCTGCATTTTGTCATATCTATAGCTGTACAAAGAATATCCTTTCATTCTGACTTGTACTTCATATGTGATATCTAAAAAGCTATGTCTGAATTTATTATTCCCAAAGAAATATATTCAAATAAAGTAAGCAAATGTATTCATTCATTAGGTATTTATTGACTACACCTGTGGGCCAGGAACAGTTCTAAACACTAGGAATCTAGTAGTAAATCAATTAATCAAAAACATCTCTGACCTCATTCTAATGAACAGACAATAATAAGACACGTAAATAAAATAGACAGTGGATTATATGATGATAAGAGCTAAGGAATGAGACTAAATAGACTAAAGCAGAGAAGAGATTAAAAGTGTCAGGGACAAGGAATTTTCATTACTTATTAGTATTGGAAAAGGAAAAAAAGCAGTATATGAGTATTAACTATGATTAGGATATTATGTCATGAACTATCTATGCATTACCTAATGAAAAATCATCTCTCCTAATGAGTCTTTTAATTTACCAGAAATTTGTATGTGAAGACAGTATGAATACAAAAAGCCATTTTCTCATTTTGTTTCTGAACAAATAATAGTTTTAGATTAATCTCTTTTGGAATATTCTTTCTTGATACTATGGTATATGAAATGTTCATATTGTCAAAAAAATCTATAAAAGTAATTAGTTATCAAAATAAACCCTTTTTTTTCATTTTTAACCAGAATAATCTTATAAGTAACTGGGATTTCATTTTATAATATCTTGTTCTGTAGGTTTAAAGCTTAAACTTTATAATGTAGATATTGGTGGTTTCATTGTATTTCTTTTTCTTTTCTGTTTTTGTACAAGTTATTATTTTTGAATATAACATAGAAAAAAACAAATATGAAGTTAATTACATAAATCATTAAAAATAATAATGTCATTTGGAATTTATAATAAATGATTTTTTTATTTTTAATTTTTTATAATTTTATATTCTATTATTATAGCATTACATAAACTCTATGGGAATGAAGAGAAAAAAATCCACCCATTATTATGTAAATGATTCTAAATAATTGAAAAATATAAAGATTTTTTTTTGAAAATTATAAAGATTGAGAATATTCCTTTTCCAAATTCATTTCTGAATTTAGATTGTATGTGTAAAAAACAATCATTAATTTTTTTTTTATTGTAGAGGACTCATTGAGGGTACAAGAAACCAGGTTATACTGATTGCATTTGTTAGGTAAACTCCCTCTTACAATCATGTCTTGCCCCCAAAAAGGTGTGGCACACACCAAGACCCCAAACCCCCGCTTCCCTCTCTCTGCTCTTCCTTTCCCCACCCCTCCCTCCTTCCTTCTCTCTCTGCTCTCCCCTTCCCCTATCCCCACCATGTCATTAATTGTCATTAATTGTCCTCATATCAAAATTGAGTACATAGGATTCATGCATCTCTATTCTTGTGATGCTTTACTAAGAATAATTTGTTCCACTTCCATCCAGGTTAATACAAATCCTGTAAAGTCTCCATTTTTTTTAATGGCTGAATAGTATTCCATGGTATACATATACCACAGCTTGTTAATCCATTCCTGAGTTGGTGGGCATTTAGGTTATTTCCACATTTTGGCGATTGTAAATTGAGTTGCAATTTAACAGTCTAGTGCAAGTGTCCTTAGGATAAAAGGATTTTTTTTCCATCTGGGTAGATGCCCAGTAATGGGATTGCAGGATCAAATCGAAGGTCTAGCTTGAGTTCTTTGATGGTTCTCCATACTTCCTTCCAAAAGTTTGCAGTCCCACCAGCAGTGTAAAAGTGTTCCCTTCTGGGCAGCGCCTGTGGCTCAGTGGGTGGCACAGGCCCCATATACCAAGGGTGGTGGGTTCAAACCCAGCCCCAGCCAAACTGCAACAAAAAGTAGCCGGGTGTTGTGGCAGGCGCCTGTAGTCCCTACTCGGGAGGCTGAGGCAAGAGAATCACCTAAGCCCAGGAGTCGGAAGTTGCTGTGAGTTGTGATGCCACAGCACTCTACTGAGGGTTAATACTCTGTCTCAAAAAAAAAAAAAAAAATCTAAAACAAGACAAAAATAAGTATTCCCTTCTTTCCACATCCATGCCAGCATCTGCAGTTTTGAGATTTTGTGATGTGGGCCATTCTCACTGGGGTTAGATGGTATGCTAATTAATTTTTAATAAATTCTCTTAGGGATATTGTAAAAACCAAGGTTTTTATTGGGTCTTGAACTGGAGTGATTTTCGATGATGATCCTTCTGAGGAATAAACTTCATTTTTAAAGAAAGCAGTAGAATAAAAAGCACCAAAGCCACATTTGACAACTGTTGTGTGATGGCTAAGAGTAAATCTTCCATTTGTCCAAAGATTTGTATTTTAGTCTGACCTTTGATACCAGCTGAATGACACTGGGTAAAGCGAGTAACTTCTTCATCTATTTTATCTTTATAAAATGAAGGAAAGGGCACCTGACCTAAATGTTGCTGTCTAAATTAAATGAAATAAGGTAAGTAAATTACCAAACACGAGTTTTAACTTGTAGTAGGTGCCTAGGTGTGTTTGTTCTCATTCTCATGATACAGATTGGTGATGAATGCAGCATTTTGCTAATGCTTTTCACAATATTCCTAGAAAAAAGATGGAGGTTGTGAAATCAGCCTTTTCAGCACAATTACAAACTCTGCTTTACCATATTTGGAATTATAGACAGGCGGCAGACCTGTAAGAAATGTAATTCTCAGGCTATTTATGCAAAGTTGCAGAAAATCTATGTAAGTTATAAATAATTTCAGCTCCTTTTCTCTGGGAGAAGGAAAGTAAATCTTCTAGGAAAGCAAATATTTTTCTCTTAGCCAATGCTGGAGAAAAATTGCATCCAAATAAAACTGCCAAGAACAGTGGTTATGTGCAATTAAGTGTCGAGAATACAGAATTAAATAATTCATCGGGGTATAATATGATCTCCATGCCTCACATGCTACACTTAAATAAATTCAATGACAGCGTGCTAAATAGTGCACACGGCAACAGAAAATCAACCTCTAGCGGCTGAGATCACCTGGCTCTGGCATAGGGACAAGACCCAAGGGGACATCAGTGGAGAGTCAGCCAATGGATGGGGTGTCAGTACCCCAACACCTGGCTGTGAGTGTGCACGTGGAAAGACAGGAAGGAGGCAGATGGCGTCCTGAAGAAGAGGAGTAACTCTCTCTGGCCGTCAGGTGTGTGTCTCTGGTGCTATCAGCAAAGTGGCAGACTGTTCATTTGCAGGTGGCCACTAGGTCTGGAGGTGTAATGATGACGTAAAATAAAAGAAGGCACTGGATACTTCTTCAATGGTGGTAATGTTAAGAAAGGAGTGGACTTTATCACAATTGCTCTCTTCCCATATGTTTTTATGCGGAATAATAAGTTCAGATTAACTTTACTCTCCTTTTTTTTTTTTTTAATATCAGGATCATACCTAAACAATTCCAAACATATAAAAGTTGATTTCTAGGCCCAGAATGGTGGCTCACGCCTGTAATTCTAGTACTCTGGGAGCCCGAGGCTGGTGGATCACCTGAGTTCAGGAGTTTGAGACCAGCCTGAACAAGAGCAAGACCCCATTTCTACTGAAAATAGAAAAACTAGCTGGGTGTAGTGGTGGGTGCCTGTAGTCCCAGCTACTTAGGAGACTGAAGCAAGAGGATCTTTTGAGCCCAAGAGTTTGAGGTTGTTGGGAGCTATGATGCCACAGCACTCTACCCAGGGTGACAGAGTGAGACTCGGTCTCAAAAAAAAAAAAAAAATTGATTTCTACATGAAGGCAACCAAAATTACACAATTCTGTATCCTCATGTAAAAGCACATTTGAGCTGTTAAAGTTTTTTAATGTACAGCAAAATTGATCATGTCAATTTTTAAACATTCATGGGTTAACAGATTCATTAGTAGATATTGTCTGACATTCTCAGGCTGCTGAGGTAGTGAAGTAAAAGGCACGGTCACTTTTCTCACAAGTTCTGGGCAAAGCCATGGCAGCCAGGCGGACTTGACTTTAAAAACTTGGCTTTTAACTCTGGAGTCACGAACCCATTACTTTACCTCTCTGAGTGTCACTTCTTCAAAACGATGAGATCTTTCATTACATGTGATACTGTGCTTTGGACAACCTTTACCAGTAGTCTAATCACAAGGAGTAAACAGTAATTTTTTCACTTATTGTTAATAATCTGAAACAATAATAAGTAATAGAAGGGAGAACAAAATTAAGTGTAAAATTTTGCAGTGTGCGCTCGCATTTCGGTATTCAGAAACAAAGGAGGAATGGCTACATGTCTGCAGGCACCTGCCGAGACCTGCGATGTTCACCCCCTCCGTGGCCTAACGTGTTGAGAAGACAGCCAAAGGGAGGTGAACAATTTCCTTGTAGCCAAGAATCCCTGGGTTTCTATAATGGGTTATACTTAATTTTATTCTCCCTTCTGTTGTTTATAAAGGGTTGAGAAATGTAAGACAAGAATCAAGCCGGGATTCTCATCTTAACCTCTGGAGGGAGGTGAGGTAAAAGAACAATAAGGATGGTAACGTGTATAGCTCACACATAAGTGGCTTCTGGGCCAGATGCTCTTGAAAGCACCTTACAGACTTTAACTCCTAATCATCCACATAACCCATAGGTGTCAACTAAAGCATTGGAGAAGTTAAATAGCTCACCTAAGGTTATGCAAACAGTAAGTAGTAGGGCAAAGATTAAAACTCACATGGTCTCATTTGTGCCTTTGTTGCCATGAAAGAGTTTTAATGCAATTGAAACTGGACCTTGAAAGGAGAATAAAATTTATATACCCAGAGGCAGAAATGGAGAGGAATGACTTGAAGGACACTTAGAGATGAGAATAAGTGTTAAATTAGAAGAGAAGAAATTCCATGCTTAAACCTTTCTACAGTCCCCTGCTCTCTGCAGCTTAAAGCCAGACTGATCAGGATAGCTTTAGTCAAGTCATCATAATCCTTTTTTATTTTGACTGTTATTTGGTGCTTACTATTTTATTTTGATGTTTCTTCTTCTTTTTTTCTTAT
This sequence comes from Perodicticus potto, assembly GCA_963574655.1. NCBI lineage: Eukaryota > Metazoa > Chordata > Mammalia > Primates > Lorisidae > Perodicticus > Perodicticus potto. The sequence goes on from CAUYRH010093668.1 coordinate 31,394, forward strand.
TTGGGTGGTGTGATGAAATTAAAATAGTACTTTGTAAATTTGTAAGGTCTATTATTGTTTTCAATTCCACTGGTTTTTAAGTAGACATTTCTAACAGTTGACTATGAATACATATCTCTCTTCCATTATAGAGAAATAAGATAGCAATTTTCCTCTCTATGTAGGGATGGGTAGCAGTTAACATTTTGGATCCAGCCTGTAATGGCTTATGAGAACTGGCCATGTCCTCGTCCTCTATTGGTAACATTTTAGTAACTTGAGCTCCACTATTGTACAATATATTGAGAGAGAGAGAGAGAGAGAGAGAGAGATATTGAGATTGAAAGTGACAAGAGAAAGAGAGCCAATTAAACTTTATTTAAATGCCCACTGCTGACCTATTCCCTGCCGTCTTCCCTCACACGCAAATGATAAAAATTTTAGAATGTTTTATACCCTTTTTCTATGTTATATTCCTCAGCAGAACTCTGGAAAATTTTAAAGCCCTCCTCCCCACCTTCTATCCTGTTTTTTAGGATTTGCTGGTATAACTTAAGCTGCAAATATCTAACCATTCTGTTTTTGTCCATATAGATGTAAGTAGATATTGGAAATCAACATATCCTTTTAGATGATTCTTTTCTCCTCTCTGAGGAATATAGTTCTAGTGGGTCAAGTTCTCCAGTCAGCCCTGAGATCAATTAAACTTTAGTGCTGGCCCTTTTCATCTGGTTCCCCAAAAAGCCTAGATCACTAAAACCATCCTGTAGGTATCAACATCAAGACTTCCAGCCCTTGAACTTCCAAGGAAAGTTATTTGGTGGTTGGAATGTAGAAGAAGAGGGAGAGGCAGAAGTCAAGTCACTGTCTTCCCATTTGCAACAGCATTGCCCTTGTATTCAATCACATCCCTTCTGAATCTGCTCACAAATCCAGGATAGAGCCTGCTTAGTCAACGCCCTTTTCCATTAACCTCGTACCTCTTCACGAGTATTTGCTACTCCACAAACAAGGCTCTCACAGGCACCCAGGCATCACTGTGTTGCTCTTTATTACTTACTACTAGGCTTCTAATTCTGGGATTTTCGTTCTGGCACCTTTGGTTGAGTGATTCTTTCACTCATCCCTTTACCATGCTCACCTTGGATTTCTACCCAGGCTTTACTTAACTTTGGCATCTCTTCCAGGACTTTAGTTCTAGGTACCTTGAATCCTTACCTGGAAAGTGCCTCACTGTGGCTCTTTCTCAACCCCACCAGCCTCTGTTCACATACCTCTGGAGGAGGAGAATCAGACAGCAACAAGTAAGAAGTGCATCGTTGTGGAAGACATTTGATTTGTTTTCGGCTATATCTGAAATTTTTAGAAAGCCTCTAATATAAAAATTCTTATGCAAATAGATATTCTTGCAATAACTAAGGGATTTATTATAGACCTTTTAATTTAGTATCAACAATTTTGCTGTTGTACGTTAAAGTCTTCCATTAATGTGAAAAAAAGGTTCTACAATGATTAATTTGAGGCAGTGAAATCATATTTAACTAGTTGTAAGAATTAGGCTCTAAAGCTAGAGAAACCCTGGGAAATCGTGCTGCTGAGCCTGACATACGTGTCTTTTCACAAGTTTCTATTTCCCCAACATAGCCAGGTCACTTGTTTGATGAACATTTTATAAATACCTGGGGAATTAATTCTCTTAGATTGTTCACAAAGATCAAAAATATCAATTTGGTATGGAAAAGCAGAAACTCTAAATTGAGAGTAGATTTAATGTGTAGAAAAATTATTATTCATTTTAGGTTATAAGTGAAATAAAAGAATCTGAAAGAACATATTTTGAAATATAAAATTTAGTTGTCAGTAATTATTGAATGTCATTTATTGTAACATTTTTTACTATAGGTATTGAGGGACAGGGTTTAAGACTTTTCTAATTAGTCTGAGACGTTCAATTCCTAGGTAAGCACAGTTCAGTAATTATTTGGCCCCTGATATAACTGGATTGTTAACATGTAAAAGTAATTGATATATTTTACTATATAAAAATATATAGGTTGTTAGATACTGCACTGGTTTAACCACTAGACACATAACTATTGCAATAATTTCAGAGCTGACTCTTCAAACCTCTAGTTTTCCTCCTGGCTCTGATAATCAGTCACTTGCTTATTAAAATGTTTCCTCAAGACAAACAAACAAATAAAGGGACTAAAACAACAAGGGATTGATTAAGCATTAACCCATATGCTTGGGTGTAAGTTTGATTAAAAATGGATATGCATTTTATTATTCACTTACAAGGCGACTGGGCAGGTTTGAATTCAGGCTTTGGAGCTAGGCTTCAATTTTCAAGTCTGCTATTTACTAGCTACATGACCTAAAGCAAGTTTCTTAACACTTCTGTGCTCCAGTTTCCTCATCTGTAAAATGGGTAAAACTATCGAGCATTCCTCTGGAGTTTGTGATGGGGTTTAAGTTTAAATGTCATAACAATTTTGATGTAATTTTGAGACCTCCTAGTTAAAAGATAGGTAATAATGTGGAAAAATATTCTATAAATTGAGAGAATAAATTATAATGGCTTCAGGTTTTAATATTTAACCATAAGAAAACTCATATATATTTTAGCTGGAACTGGATTAGACCACCTTGTAAGTGCTGATCAATACATTTTTAGAAATGTGAACTGATGTCACATGGATAGCTTAATATTGACCAGGGTTAATTTCACACTACTAAAATCAGAAATTGGTCAGTAAATACTACAAATCAGCCATTTCCCAAGGATTGCTAAATATTACCAGAACATCACTCGCTTATTTTAGTGTTTAATAATTCTTTCTTGCAACAAACATTTGAGATATAGCTACTATGTTTCATGGGTGTGGAATATATGAATGAATAAGAAAGAAATGTACAGCATTGAAGAACTGGAAAAAAATCCTTTGTTTTTTGAATAGATTTATTACAATAGCAATTAAAAGTAAACCAATAAAACTCCAAGCCTTGTATATTATATTTATTATATTATATTTCTCTTTCTTCTAAGACATTTTAAAATGATACTAAGTCTTTGGGATATAGCTCAAATGGATAAAGATAACCCTTAGTGGTTCCACTAGAATCCATAGCTATTTGGCACGTATCCCCAGCCTCAGCATATGTCTGGCAACATCAAGTACATAATTAATACTCATAATTGAAGAAAAGAATCAACACAGAGAAGTCGTGCTGCAAAAGCCGAGCATCAAGGTTGGTTTAGTGGTACTTGTCCTCAGTCTATTATAACTAAGATATTATGGATTATGTTTGTTAAATATATCTCTCTGTTTTTTGGGGGGAGAGGGGGTCAGGGCTGGGTTTGATCCCGCCACCTTCAATATATGGGGCCAGTGCCCTCCAAATTACACTTTCAGAAATGGAGTTAGGATTTAGGATGAGACAGTTTAGGTGTATAACTAGCACATTCTTTATCATTGCAGGTTGATTTATTTCACATTTACCTTACTTTTTTCTATGATAGTAGGCATTTTGTTCTTCTCTATAGAAACAAAATTAATTTCTACCAGTAAGCCAATTCTTTGTTTTTTTAGTTCAAAATACTGATGAAATATAGCATTTTCCCTATACAAGACAATTCAGAATCACTCAGGTTTGTTTGAGGAGAGCCAACTGTTCACAGCTGACTCAGAGGAAAGCTGACCCAGGTTGTTGGGAAGTCAAACAAAATAAGCCCATAACTGTTCTTTTAGATTTGAGAACAGCTAATGTCTATGTAGGCTGGTAAGTAATTGGCAGTTGATTTAAATTACTAGCCTTACGGATAAGATGTTCTTTTGTCTCAAGACAAATTAGGGAATGAGAAGATACAATAAAACATTATTTTTCTATTCAAGATCTTTAACGGCTTTCCCAGTTCCTAGAGCAGTGGAAACATTTTGGGGTTTTTTTAGCGTATAGCATTGTCGTTTATTTATTTGAATTTTGTTTTATAAATGTAATGATAATTCATTAAAGTAATAATATAACTGTTAAAAATCAATACTACTAATACTAACATTATTAATGACTAAAGCTTAAGTAGCAATTACCATTTGCCAGTCACAGTTCTAAGAAAATAGTTTTTTAAAATATATATTCACTTGAGTGGTGCCCGTGGCTCAAGGGAGTGGGGCACCAACCCCATATACCGGAGGTGGTGGGTTCAGGACCAGCCCTGGCCAAAAATTGCAAAAAAAAAAAAAATACACACACACACACACACACACACACACACACACACACATATATCCACTTAATCCTCCCAGTAACACTTAGATTGTTTCTATAATAAACTATTTTAAGAGGAGGATTTTGACACTCTGAGTAGTTAAATAATGGCTAGTAAGTGATAGGTCCTTGGTGCATAAGATATATATAAAATTTCTGAACAGAAGCATTGAATAATTTAATTCATTAAGTTGTACAGTTACAAAACCTGAAGATCACTGTGACTGAGAGTAAACTACTTAGAACTTGAGAAATACAGGTTTTGGCAGGACAGAGAAAAAGAGGAAAGGTAAAAATCCAGACTTATTAGCAAGCAGTTGTGACTGTATATGACCTGCCATAAATTTACCTTATTAATGATATGTGTTGTCACATGTTCTTTTGCTGCCCCCATTCAAAAAACTCATACACTCTCCTTATTTCTAAACAACGCCCTATCTCCTCCACCCCACTCCTGCTTTCAAAGCCCATTCCTTTCATTCCCTGTAGCTGGAGTGCTTTTTCCTAAAATATTAGTTCTCTCAATTCTGCGCCTTCTCATCAAGGTCTCTCTTGTGTGGCACCCAAGCCAAGGGGTATCCCCTGCCCTCAGGTAGGAGCCCTGTCACCTCGGTCACTCCCTCCCCTGATTTTATGGCATTTTACCTCACAGATGGCTCTTCTCACTGTTCTTTGCTAATGTCAATGGTGTTTTCAGAAAGATATCCCTCATTAACTTCAAAATTTGGCAGTAGGGAAATATGATTTATTGTCTTTTTCTTTCCCAAAGCAGATTTAGAACAGCCAAAAAAATATTTTCCAGCAAGTAGAGGTGACCATCAGTGAAACACTGAAATCCTTTCACTCAGATTATTACAGAAAGAATGAGATTGCTATCTGCATGGAATATTTTGGAAGAGAATGACCAGGAAGATCTCTGAAGTCACTTACAACCCTGATATCATGTGGGTGTTTGACCTTTAAAGAGTTAAGTTGAGGAAAGCAACATTAATGAGCTAGTTCAAATAATTCTTCTAAAATACATGAATTGTTTGTTTACATAAAACTGAAGTAGGGGTTAAGAGTAAAGACAGTTCATGAAACTAACTTATAGAGGGTCAATGAAAAGTAGACATAAAGATGAAAGAATTTTTTTTAAAAGAATTCCACATTTTAAAGGTACTGTTGATAGCAATGAAAGGACCAAAGTAACGCCATTTTGTTAACAGACTCCATTTTACAGGTCGCTGTGTAATTTGCTGTGTAATGCTAGTTTTGCAAATTTTGGTTCCTTGCTCCAGTTCCCCTGATCACCCCCACTACGATACCAGCCCCTTCCTGTCTAGCAACCACCCAC